>CM049400.1:33965000-33997500 GCA_026929865.2 Hyperoplus lanceolatus | reverse complement strand
TGTGTGTGTGGTGTGTGTGTGTGTGTGTGTGTGTGTGTGTGTGCCTGCCTGCCTGCCTGCATGCGTGAGTGGGTGAGTGAGTGAGTGAATGAGTGTGTGTGAGTGTGTCTGTGTCTGTGTGCGTGCGTGTGTGAGTGAGTGCCTGCCTGCCTGCCTGCGTGAGTGTGTGTGTGTGTGTGTGTGTGTGTGTGTGTGTGTGTGTGTGTGTGTGTGTGTGTGTGTGTGTGTGTTCGCCAAGCCTCACTTCTGCATCAGCACATCAGAAAATGCCCAGAATGATAAAGTTTTCAGCTGCACAAACAGACAGAGTCCACACCAGCGTTGACTTTATATCAAACTGCCTCTCAGCTGCCACGCGATGTCACCTGGACCTCCCTGTAGACAAGCTTAACCTGCACACACTCTAGATTAAAATCAGACTGCATTCCTTTAACTGAAGCATAAAACAACCGCGCAGAAAATGCAGATGTTGAGAAATGCCCTTCCAACTTTTTCCACATGTTTTTTTGCCTTCATGGGCTGCGGTGAAGTGTGTAGGGTGGTCGTCCACTGGGTTACAGGGTCGGTGGTTCGATCCCCCGTCTCCCCGCCACATGTCCAAGTGTCCCTGGGCAAAGAGACACTGAACCCTAAATTGCTCCTGATAGTTAGCTTGCACCCTGCGTGGTAGCTGCTGCTGCTATCGGTGTATGAATGTGTGTGTGAATGTGTACAAAACAATGTAAAGCGCTGTGGGTCTGTGAAAAACCAAGGGAAAGAGCTTCGTAAGTGGAGTCCATTTACCATTTCATCTGCAATGTTCATTCTCACCTATATGTGTGTGTGTGTGTGTGTGGGGGGGGATCCTGTTTACTTGACGGCGCCACACACAGACAAAAAGCTCGATTTCATGACACACACAGATGTGGATTTGAATCAGTTCCCGTCAGCTGTAGTAACACTGCTGATCCGAGCAGGTGGATGTTAGTGTTGGAGCACACACACACACACACACACACACGCACACACACACACACACACACACACACACACACACACACACACACACACACACACACACATAAACGCTTTGTCATCACTCCAAAGGGTTTACAGACAGAGCTAGCGTGTTAGTTTTCAGACCACACACACACACCTTATTAGGTGATTCATTTTACATGCTCAGCACATATAGACACATAACACTTAAAGGTGGAGTCAGTGATTCTGGAGAACGCTTGTTGCCTAAATCAGCTTTTGTCAAAACCAATGAATATCTAACCTTTATTTATACAGGTGAATCCCATTGAGTCCGAAGACTCTTTTGCAAGGGAGACCTGTTTTCCTTTCCCACGTTACCATCCACACACACATTCATACACCGATAGCAGCAGGCTAACTATCGACATTCACACGAGGCAAGGTGGGTGAAGTGTCTTGCCCAAGGACACAACAACTATGACACAGGTGGCAGGGCGGGGATCGAACCTCCAACCCTTTGATCATCGGCCGACCCACTCTACCACCTGAGCCACAATCGCCACAATATGTCTGCATGATACACTACCTGTCTGCAGGCTATTGTGTGTGTGAGAAGAAAAAAAATCCAGTGTTTACACGCAGCCTAGGCTCTGTAAACGGGCATGTTGATAGCTGTGGTGGTTCCCTTTGTTGAACAGCCCTCGTTTACTTTCCAGTTTACAGAGCCTAGGCCTAGGATGTGTATCAACACCGACATTTTTTAAATTTTTTTGAAGATATTTTTTGGGCATTTTTATGCTTTACTTGATAGTGCAGAGAGACAGAGGTGAAATGGGGCAGAGAGGGGAGTGACATGCAGAGAGTGACCGCGGGTGGGAATTGAACCCGGGTCTGCTGCTGGGCCCGGCCCGGGAGGGGGACGCCTTACCAACTGAGCTAGAGGCGCCCCCAACACCGACATTTTAAGTCAGCGTGCAAACAGTACGGACTTTTTTCTAAAGTTTTTTATTTTTTGTATATTTTTGTATTAGACTTATTTTAGCCAGACCCCCTCTTTTAGTTAAAACTCACATCATGGGCGCTCCGGTGGCGTAGTGGATAGAGCGTGTACCATATTGGCTCCGGCCTTCGTTGCAGTGGTCGCGGGTTCGAATCCGACCCGTGGACCTTTACTCCAGGTCATCCCCCCCTCTCTCTCTCTCTCTCTCTCTCTCTCTCTCTCTCTCTCTCTCTGTCTCCCCATTTCAACTCTGTACTGTCTAATAAAGCTTGAAAATGCACAAAAAAAATATCCCATCATGTAACAACACATGTATGTCCCTAGAGTGTCAGTTGTACTTTTTGTGATAGCTGGGATTCAGACCTGTTCCCATGTGTACTGCCCATTGTAAATCAGCTGAGATGTGGTGAAGTTGAAAAAACCAACTGTCTATCGCCATCTAGTGGTGTTATCATAGAACTACAATTACACATATGTTAGGCCCTGAACCCCAAAAATAACTTTACACAAACAATATCACCCCATTACAAGCATTATAATAACGGAGATAATGTCAAAAATGCCAAACAAAATTATCTTATAATAATAATACTAATGAAATAGATAATTGAGATACTAATTTCTTGTACTTGCAAATAACTCACAAAAACAAAAGCATGTTGGATATTTTTCAGCGCCATTTTTTATAAAACCCAAGAATTTAAATGGTAAATGGACTTGACTTATAAAGCGCTTTTTAGCCAATGTTCTCAGCCCCAAAAAGCTTTACATTTCTTCACCCATTCACACACACACACACACACACACACACACACACACACACACACACACACACACACACACACACACACACACACACACACACACACACACACATACATACACAGATGGCAAAGCAGACATTAGGGATTCAAGCTCTGTGAGGCATTCTTTATATCATTATATAATATATACTGTGTAATTATGTATTCATAGATATTAGTGTTGGAGCACACACACACACACACACACACACACACACACACACACACACACACACACACACACAAGGGGGGCAAAGCTGCTGGTGTGTTGCAGCTGCAGTGACGGGCCTCAGAATGACAAAGGCGTTCTGTCTGTTTGTTACTTCAACACTTGAAGACAAGAGAGCAAATAGATAGATAGATAGATAGATAGATAGATAGATAGATAGATAGATAGATAGATAGATAGATAGATAGATAGATAGATAGATAGATAGATAGATAGATAGATAGATAGATAGTGTGTGTATGTGTGAAAAGTGCTGTATGAATACATTTGAACTTATTCATTAATTGTGTCGCGTCTCACTATCGTAAGCGACGTCATAGAAAAAACTAACTCAGTTTAGAAAAAATAAAAGCCGCAATTTCTCGAAGCGAAATAACGTCGCTGATACGAAAGCTTGTATTGACTCTATATACGTTTGAAATTATTAACGGGCGAATGAATTGGACGAATAAAACGCGCCCGGTGTGCAAAGACCTTTACTGCTGTGATAGTTGTGAATGGTCCTACACCTTTAACTTCCCTTATCTTGTTTGGCGTCTGCCTCATGTTTTATCTCAGTATAGAAGCAGCTGGTCTGTAGATTAGTCTTGTGTTAATTCAACTGACGGGCTTTAACCCAGAGAGCTGCGGGAAGCCAGCCTGCTCCCACACAAACCCATCTGCTAAAGACGCATTCACACACACAGCCTAGAGGCATTTGATTTGATATGCTTGGGTTGAAATCTGCAAAGTTTGACCTTCTGAGTTAATTAAAGGTATTGTGTTATTATTTCGTGTTGTTGGGTGTGAGGGTGGGATGTGGGTGGGGGTATGTTCGGGAAAAAAAGGGGAAAAAATTTGTATTCATTGTGCTACAATTCCGTTACTAACTAAGTTCTAGAATGCAACCCCACCCCTTTAGAATAATAACAGAAGCTACAGTGGCCTTCAAGGACAAGAACAATTCTAAATTTTAAACAATGCACCTGATGACATTCCAACTATGACACTTTCAAGATGGCGGCACTAGGCCTTGGTCCAAAATATGCAGAAATATGGACATATATGAGACCCTTTCTAAGGGGAAAAAATAATAATTAAAAAAAAATGTTCAGCTATTATGCACCAAATTAAATGTACTTATGGATATTATAATTACTTTCTACAAAATCTGCTAGGAAATAAAACCCAAAATTCTACACACTGCAGCTTTAAGACTTTTATTTTTTAAATAATTATAATAATTATAATATTTTTTTTATTAAAATTAACTATATAGTTTTTGTGTGGAATTATTTATACAAATTTAGTCGTATATATATTTACAAAACGATATTAAACATGACATACTATGGATTATTTCAACAAAATTGCTTAATATTTTTATTTATTTTAGGCATTTATTTTATAGAATTCTATGTGACAATATATTTTATTTCGGCCATATAGCCTTATTTTTTATCAGTAAAGTTAAACTAAACTGCAGACTTGCAATCCTTTATTCCCCCCCCCCCCCACACACACACACACACACACACACACACACACACACACACACACACACACACACAAAAATGCACAAAAAAGTTTAAAACATTTCGACAATATAAATCATTTATGTCCGCAACCAAACCCAAACGCATGTTATTTACGTTTCTACGTGACGTCACCCTCTGGCCCCGCCCCCGCATACTACGTCACACTGCATCCCTCGCTCCCTCCGCAGAGCAGCATTCCTTCTGCCACATCGGACCGTACCACTTTGACCTTAGCGACATTTAAACTTCTTATTTTGAATAAAACACTCGCTACCACACTGTTTTAACTTAAAATTGGCTTTTATATGTATCTTGGCTTTGTCGCTAACGTTCCTATGGCAACTAAATTCAGCTGGACAGTTCTAGAATAGTGTTTAAATTGAAACCCGTCCCACCCCCTCCTCCATCTTTAAAATGGACCGTTCCAAAATCGCTGCCATGTTGGATGTACGCATCGTCGCTAGTCCTGCTGCGGCCGCCAGACTAGTTTCCGAATGAAAGTTGAGCGTTTGACCTACAACAGACACATTTTAAGACCTTATATTCGTATTTAACACCAACAGGGACACGTTTGGGATATTTCTGGAGCGCGAGCAGGCCTAGAAAGCACTGGGAAACACCTCCCAAAATCCCTCAGTCATCCTCCGCATTGGACTGGGGGGGAGCAAGCTGAGATGATCCGGTTGCAGCAGCAAGACAGGCCATAGCAACATGGTTTTTCTGCAATAATTACTAGTGCTTAGTTACCACGGATAATTGCATTCTAAGCTAAGGGAGGATTTTGGGGGAGATATGAACAGTCACGCGCCGCCTCGACGGTCCCTGAACGTGGGATCCATTCTGTTGACCCCGCAGGAGAACGAGTGTCTGTTTGGATACCTGGGCAGGAAATGCGCCGTAAGTTTATAACCATACTTTGTTTATTATGTCTATCTGTCTGTCTTTCTAGCTGTCTTTCTGTCTTGTATGTCTGTCTATCTGTATGTGTGTGTGTCTGTGTCTATCTATCTATCTATCTATCTATCTATCTATCTATCTATCTATCTATCTATCTATCTATCTATCTATCTATCGGTTTATCCTACTGCAGGTGCAAAGAATACGCAGGTTCATACATTCACAATACATAGTCTTTAACCCCCATCTAAGGTTATGCGACACTCCTGTGTGTGTGTGTGTGTGTGTGTGTGTGTGTGTGTGTGTGTGTGTGTGTGTGTGTGTGTGTGTGTGTGTGTGTGTGTGTGTGTGTGTGTGTGTGTGTGTGTGTGTGTGTGTGTGTGTGTGTGTTATGGCGAGTTTGACATGATGCAGGATAGACAGTTGACAGTGTGGGTTGCAACTTGCTAATCCACACTGTTGTGCAGTAAAACAGTAGCCTACAATACAATTAATAACACTAAGAGGTCAAATTTAGATGAGGGACAAATGATTATATACTAGAGAAAATACAAATAGGCCGAAAGGTACAATAAAATAAAAGTGTAGGCCTATTAGTTTAACACAATATATGATGCAAAAAGTCCTTCACGCATCAAATCATAACCAGCGTCAAATCCCCTCTCGGATGCTCAGATAAAGTCAAATGTATTTAAAAAGAACACCATTTGACCAAAGTGCTCTACAAGATACAATACAACACAACAGATCTGGACAATAATTAAAATGTGAGCCTCTGTTTTATCTTGTCTTTATTTTGGGAGGGAGCTGTACTATGGTGGTGACAGCAGCAGCAGTGTTTCAGGTTTCACAGTCTGGGGCGACTGTGGCTCAGGTGGTAGAGCGGGTCAGCCGATGATCAAAGGGTTGGAGGTTCGATCCCCGCCCTGCCACCTGTGTCATAGTTGTTGTGTCCTTGGGCAAGATACTTCACCCACCTTGCCTCGTGTGAATGTCGATAGTTAGCCTGCTGCTATCGGTGTGTGAATGTGTGTGTGAATGGTAACGTGGGAAAGGAAAACAGGTCTCCCTTGAAAAAGAGTCTTGGGATTTACCTGTATAAATACAGATGATCCTCCAGGGTTTGACTGTTGGAGGCAAACACAGTGTAAAACAAACACCTGAGCTCATAGGCTCTAGTATGGAAGAAAAAAGATTTAGGATGTCCCGATTCTTGTGGCCAGATTTAGGATGGTTAGAAGTACCCGGATGTCCTACTTCATCCGGCCAAGATGGTTAGTGTTGAAAACTGCATCCTATTTGGGCGATTCTGACCCACAATCCAGTGCGCACGTGAAGTGACGTAACATCAACGAAGCCTCCATATGAAAACAAACGGGGATGCGACGGATATAAAAGCAAGAGGCAAGATCAAGGCGCAATGTTATGATGAAATAAATAAATAAAAGTATGTCCCAATAGTATGCCTACTGCATCCTAACTAGATTATTTTTATCGTCGGATGTAGTATGTAGAATAGAAACAGTATGAGATTCGGAACGCTGGGTATAAGTATAAGACTGTTTAGCTTGATAAGCACTGACCAGAATAGGAGCTTGGAGTGGATTTTGATGGGCGTACATTCACGCTGCACTGTCAACCTTATCAGTATCACAATGTGTGCTTACATTGTTAGAAGCTAGAAAATGCATTTCCTTCAGAAAATGCGTGTGAATGCTGAAAAAAGCTTATACGCTAAACTGGATAGTATGATGAGTATGAAGATTTGAAATAGTTTGAAAGGGTCTCATAAGTATAAAATGAGTTGAACAGTTAAATAAATACAATGTAAGCTGTGGAATATACAATAATAAGTAAGACTGTATTTAGACTTATTTGTATTTAGTTTGATTAGCTTGATAAGCTTGATTAGCTCTAGGGCTGGCCCGAATACCATTTTACAGGCGCTTTGAATATTCGTTAGATTCTCTCCCTCCTGCGCTTGGTGCCACTTTTAGTTTGCCTCGCTCTGGTAACATCACGTAGCCTACTACAGCTGATTTCACCGGTTGTGCTTTGAAAGGGCAGCGGCCAACTAGGTCAAAGTTCAAATAATTCGATAATATATTTTAAATTAAAGTCTAATGTGTATTTTACAATGTGTATCTAATCGACGAAATACGTTGCAGTTTGAGGTGCTTTTGCAAAAAAAAAAAAAATAATAATAATAATAATATTTTGAATACTGAATTGAGCTCCGAATACTAATTTATCAAACGAATACTCGGATATTCGAATAATTGGGGCCAGCCCTAACTAGCGCTGACCAGAATAGTGGCTTGGATTGCATTTTTATGTGTGTGTATATTCGCGCTGCACTCACGTCCCGATTAAGAATCAGAATGTCTTTATTGTTATTGCATAAAGTGCAATGCTTCATTGGACCAGAGGAAACTACTCTGCCCCGGAATTCGATGTCAAATTCTAACAAAAAATTACTGTTAGCCATCTTTTCTTGCAGTCAAACACGTTGTCAGTGTGTTTAAAGGTGCAGTGTGTAATATGACATCATCAAGAAAGTTCTAGAAAGTTCTAGAATGCAACGCTCCCTGGGTAACCCCACCCCTTTAGAATAATAACAGAAGCTACAGTGGCCTTCAAGGACAAGAACAATTCTAAATTTTAAACAATGCACCTGATGACATTCCAACTATGACACTTTCAAGATGGTGGCACTAGGCCTTGGTCCAAAATATACAGAAATATGGACATATATGAGACCCTTTCTAATGCACCTGATGACATTCCAAAAACATGGATGCCTCCATAAGACCTACCTGCTCAATGTACAAAATCTAATATTAATATTTGTTTTTCTCCGCTCAGGAGGATAATTCAGATTATTGGCAGAGGTGATTTTACACCAATGAGGACATATTTATGAATGAGGATATTGAGTTTAGCTAATAAATTACTTAAAATGTTACACAGTGTCCCTTTAAAGACTGAGGTCATAACAGGATATCTTAAAGGTGCTCCGAGGAACTTTCAGTTTGTGTTCATTCTTGCACCCCATTTGTTTTTACTACGCCAGCTGTAGTTCCTGGGTGAGCGTATACCCATGACAAAGGCATTAAGAAAAACTATATAAAAATAGCATTCTTTGCACTGATGGTCTCGTTTGCTGTTACATGTCATTTATGATCATCAGAGGAAAAAATTAGACTGTTTCGGAAATGCTTTAAAGCTCCTCGTAGCACCTTTTTAAAGTGCTCTGAAAAGTGAGCATTTCAACATGTGCAGTGTCATGCCATCAGGGCGAAAATAAAAAAAAATAAACAGAATAGCTGCTGAGTCGTGTCTGTGGTGAACTGTTTATGTCATCATTTTGGTGGTGTTGCTTTCAAGGACAGTTGGACACGAGAGAATCTGTAGTTCACTCACTGCTGAGTATCACTGTATTACTGATGGAGCAGCAAGGTCACAACATCACCACCAGACACACAACACAGAAACAAACATCTACTGAGAACAGGATGAGAATTGGTTCATTTTACATAACATTACATTTAGCTGACACTTTAATCCAAAGCGACTTCCATTACACACACACACACACACACACACACACACACACACACACACACACACACACACACACACACACACACACACACACACACACACACACACACACACACACACACACACACACACACCCACACAGTACTATAGCTTCAAATCAACCAAACTACAAAGTGACACATGTAAGTGCTACATGGAGATGTAACAAGTAACAAGAAAACTTCTGTACAGGGACGCCCTTAGCTCAGTTGGTAGGGCGTCCCCCCCATGGGCCTCGGCCAGCAGCGGACCCGGGTTCGATTCCCGCCCGCGGTCGTACTCTGCATGTCACTCCCCTCTCTGCCCCATTTCACCTCTGTCTCTTCAATAAAGCAAAAAAAAATCTGTCCAGAAACTAAGGGCGGCTTTTATACCTGCCGTGTTTGGTTCGAAATGAACTAGAGTTAGTTTCCAACTTCACTTGTGTGTGTTTGTGTGCGTGTCTGTCCCTCTGTGTGTGTGTGTGTGTGTGTGTCTGTCCATCTGTGTGTGTGTGTGTGTGTGCGGTTTGTTTTGGGCAGGTGAGAACAGAGAAAATCATACTTGGCAACAAAAGCGGACCAAACAAGCGAGCGTACCGTGACCTTATTGAAGAGGTGGTCTCGGTTCGTGTAGGATGTCCCTGTATGCATGTCAAATGCAGCATGCCAAAAATACACAAATGCCCTAATACTTCCAATTGGATTTTCTAGTATGGACAACAGCGGGCTTTAGTATGCAGTAAAGTAAAAAGGAAAGAGTATGTGATTTGGAACATAGACCTTGCCTGTGTTTGAAAAGCCATACGTTCTACTACTCATACTCATTTTTAGTATGTAGGAGGGAGGACGTTAGTAGGGCTTTTAGTATGTAGTATATACATGTTGAGTATGTAGGAGGGAGGACGTTAGTAGGGCTTTTAGTATGTAGTATATACATGTTGAGTATGTAGGAGGGAGGATGTTAGTAGGGCTTTTAGTATGTAGTAAATACATGTTGAGTATGTAGGAGGGAGGACGTTAGTAGGGCTTTTAGTATGTAGTATATACATGTTGAGTATGTAGGAGGGAGGACGTTAGTAGGGCTTTTAGTATGTAGTAAATACATGTTGAGTATGTAGGAGGGAGGACGTTAGTAGGGCTTTTAGTATGTAGTATATACATGTTGAGTATGTAGGAGGGAGGACGTTAGTAGGGCTTTTAGTATGTAGTATATACATGTTGAGTATGTAGGAGGGAGGACGTTAGTAGGGCTTTTAGTATGTAGTATATACGTGTTGAGTATGTAGAAGGGAGGACGTTAGTGGGGCTTTTAGTATGTAGTATATACATGTTGAGTATGTAGGAGGGAGGACGTTATAGGGCTTTTAGTATGTAGTATGTACATGTTGAGTATGTAGGAGGGAGGACGTTAGTAGGGCTTTTCGAACACAGCTACATACGTACTTCCAATTGGATTTTGTTGTATGGACACCAGTGTGCTTTAGTATAGAGATATGTGATTTGGAACTCGGCCAGTGTTTATTGCTGAAGACTTTCCCATGATGAGAACTAACGGATCCCATTGAGGGTTTTAACAGCCGACCCTTTAACCTCTGACTGTGAGATGCTGAGTGCTGATTTCATGCTTAAAAGTGTTTCCTGCTTCTGACCTGTGTGTGTGTGTGTGTGTGTGTGTGTGTGTGTGTGTGTGTGTGTGTGTGTGTGTGTGTGTGTGTGTGTGTGTGTGTGTGTGTGTGTGTGTGTGTGTGTGTGTGTGTGTGTGTGTGTGTGTGTGTGTGTGCGTGTGTGTGTGCGCGTGTGTGCGTGTGCGTGTGTGTGTGTCCTTGGTTGGTTCATAAATCACTGAGAAGGAAACAGTCCTACTGGCATTTCCCGTTTCCGCCCTTAGAGACCATAGAGTCTCAGTCCTCTTCACAGCAGACCCGGGTTATAATCCAGCCCGGGTCGTTCTCTGCATGTCATTCCCCTCTCTGCCCCCATTTCATCTCTGTCTCTCCAAACTGTCTAATAAAGCAGAAAAATAAAGGTGCACTATGCAGTTTCAGAGGAGGGGGATTTGTTTACATTCACAGAGCCTGCAGTTAATGATAATAATAATGGATTGGATTTATATAGCACTTTTCAAGGCACTCAAAGACGCTATATAAGTTAAAACAACACATTTCCTCTACATGTAGTTCTTAGTATTGAATAATTCTATCATCATAAATCAAAACTTCATTATTTTGAGGAACCTGGAACCAAACGTAAGACTATAATATGTTTGTAAACCAAACTGTGGGGCCCTGCTGCTGTAAACAACAACAAGTGAAACAGTAACTTTTCAGGAAGCTTTCTAACTTCAAACAGTGTTCCAGGGATCACATTTTCCCTGTGAGGAAAGTTTGTTTATTCAGTTATGGAGAATATACCTTAGAAGATGTCCTACTTCTGTCACACCCAAAGTTACACAGGGTACCTTTAATGGCGGTTCATCCAATGTTTAGTACAACATTTAATTAACTGAAAACTACTGTCCAAATCCCTTGGTGGTGCTAGGAGAGAAATTGGTGATCTGGCAGAAGTCTTGCCAGAGGATTAAGACAGTCAGTGCGTTTCCATGGCACAACTAGATTAGATTATCACATATATCGAACTAGACACTCGAACGGACCGCGTCACTTGTCTGAGTATACATGGCCTTTAAGATATCGGATAAATGTCCGATGCATGGCTGTCTCCACTATGCTAGGTGGCGCTGTAGCCCTTTCAACCATGTTTTCAACAAGTGTTGAAAGAGCCACGTCCGGTTGTCTTCCGGCAACAACCCATGGTGTAGCCTATCACGCGCAGGCACACAAGCACAGAACGAGAAGTCCGATATGCGATGTCCGATCCCTGTATACATGCAGAGAGAAAGCCGACAATGAACGAATTATCTAGGTGTTCTTATCCGACTTCTCTTGTCCATTATCGTGCCGATTTGTGTGCGAAGTAGATCGGATAAAGGTGTTTACATGCAGTTTAAAAGTCCTGTTGAAGTCTAATTCATTTAGTTACCCGATTATGAGTCTGCATGTAAACGCACTGACTGACTTCCAGAAAACCTTAAAAGCACAAACTGGAACAGTGAGTCGGGACAGTGCTGAGGAACGCAACTTAGTCCTGTAGAAAACATTTAATTTAATTTTTCATTTAACTTTTATCCTCGACAGACCGATGGAGGGGGGTGACCCTCATTTACAATGACGTCGAGTTCAAAACAAATTCAAAGGAAAAACAACAATACATACACAATATTCAATGCAAATACATCAAATACACAACAACAGGTGAAGAGAGAAAAAACAATTGAAACATTTACATAGTGGTGAAGAGTGGCAGCAATTAAAATGAAATGGGTGAAAGTACAATATAGCCTAATTAAAACAGTTACAGGTAGAGTTTGGCAGATTTAAGATAGTTTGTTTAAATTGGTTAAAGTGCGTATTGGAAGTTAGATGCTGCAGTGAAGAATCATATAGGACAAACATTCTAGTATACTATTTTAATATTTGTTTTATAAATCTACACTAAAGTGGCCTCTGAGCCTTTTTGTGATAGAATTTCACTACCGCACCTCAAAAGAGTTTTCAATGTGATAGCAAGGGGTCTAGAACATTCTAATCCATAGACTAGCTTGTGCAAACAATGGTAATAGGAGGGAGATTGAGTTATTGTGAGAGGAAAATCAGTGGAGTTTTCTGAGAGTGACTGGCATTAGCTAGAGTTAATGTTAGCTTATGACAGAATGCTTCCATATTTCAACACTTAACAGTCAATCACTTTACAAGTATAAGGTTATGAAGCTGCATGACGTAACTCCACATTACCTCTTGCATCGCTACTGGAGCGCGAGCGAGAACGGAGAGAGAGAGCAAGCGAGCGAGTAAAACAGAAATTACGACATTTACCTCATACACCTTTTGTTTGATAGGTGCCTGTGTGGGAAAGCCAATGAGCTCAGCTGAGCATAGCATGTGCTGCAGGGACGTGGATACCTTCTGGGCTCTGGTGGAGGTAAACCCCAGACCAGACATAACATAGGCTACTTGACTCAGTATACAGGTTTACTTTTGAGCCCCTTAGTGCTCCAGATAGCTACCTGAGCTTCAGACAGGAGCATGGCCCTCTGCAGGCCAGCGACACGAGTATGTCAATCAGTATAACCCATAACAGAAACTCTTTCGCCAATTAATTATTCCACACCTTGCGCTAATGTGTCCACAGGAATTGTCCGATATTTTTCTACAATTAGAATTAAGCCTTGAGGGCAAAAGTAAAGTAAATGAAGTACATCTTGATGCAGAGTATTGATAAATCCGACCAATTTAACATTTAGAAGAGCTTCTAAATATTATGTTGGTTGGATTGATCAATTTAAACTTGTGAACAGTATTTTAGTAGACCAACATGTGTATGATTGAAAATCAATATTTCTAGATGCAGAACAGCAGAAAGGATACATTACAATTTAATTGGTATACTTCTGTTTTTCCATTTCACTTTTCCATGTGATCACTACTTGTAAATGATCTATAGTTATCGGCTTAACAGTGGATATTGTGTGCCTATCCCCAGGCACTTCTGCTTACGCTTACCTTATATTGTGTCCAGAAGAACGGTATATACAAAGCTTTATATTAATCATTTCATTGATAAATTAATCACAACCACAAAGGTAACACCATATAACATTTTTGCAGTTTAAAACGTATATTTTTGAACACGCTTTATAAATTATAAGGGCTTCATGCTGCAAAGCAAGACTAATAAATGTCATGTACCTATACAAATGTTTAATGTATTTTATATTTATGAATTACAGTTATTACATCAAAGCACGATAAGTAAACATGTAAAGAGCTACCAATAAACACAAATGTATACGCTTTTTTAAATATATGTTTGGTTTAATGTATATATGGTCAAATGGAAGATTAACCAATTTAAAATGAGAGCATTCATAATAGATACCTCCCCGTATACTGTTTAATCCTCATATTTTATTAAGAGAAAAGTTAAATTTTATCTGGCTCTAGATAAAACTACCCCCAATCCTCAGGTGTTTCCAGAACAGACTTTATTACAAAACACAAAACTAAACAATAAGTATCCTTGGTCTGTGGCTCAATCTTTACCAATTAGTCAAAATCTATCTTAGCTTTTGAGATGCTAACAAACAAACAGACCGAGTATGTCACCTATTTGACTGTAATCAACAAGATTATGAACTGAGTACTGACGACTTTGTCTAGACTATAATAACACTATCTGAAAGGGAAACCAAATGTGTGCTTGAGTTGTGTGAAGCTGTGCTGCCAGGCGTCGGCGCTCCATCTTCGACTTCTCCGGTTCTGGAAGCGCGGGGGTGAAGAACCGCCGCCTCTCCTGGCTTTAGTTTGTGGTCTGTCCCTCTCGGTCCCCCGGGCCAGGTGCTAGGGGACGGACATGATGTAAGAACCGTTTAGTGATATTATAGTATAAACATGATGGATAATATTTAGGGACTGACTGAAGCTGCTCTGTAGCTGCGGGTTGACAGGGTGGCGTGTACTTAGCTTCCTCTCACGCCTTGTTTGAAATGCGGACGCGTTGGCTGTGGAAAGGTTGTGTAGACGGGTTGAACTTGTTATCCCGACAGTAATACGCTGAAACTTTGCTGCACAATTTAACACTGTTTATAACTTTTCTACTGCATCTGGGCGCTACTGGTCTGTCTTCAGACTGCAACTGTATGTTGGTGCGGGAAGGTCTTTATTTATTTGGACTGTAGCCCTACCAACCGCCTATAGGGTCAACACTGTAACTTACTGATGTAAAACTGTGATATGTGGTGCTATGTCCCGCGTGATACCCGCGTTTTTTGCCGGTGCCTATACAATATTTTGCTGACTGTCCGGCTAGCGCGTATTGTTTAAACTGTTAACGGAAGGGCATTGGTCGCCTGTATTTGAGGTTAAGTTATTATCTGTAAATTTGCATATGCCTTATAAAAGGCCCACTTACAAAAAGGCCAAACAACATAGGTTGACGTTAGCTGTGGGTTAGCGCCTAACAATAAAGAACGTTGCTTTTCATCATTGAAATATTATGCTGACATGGGAGTTTAAAAACATTGCAACAAGACTTACAGTTCATAGTTTCCGTGGGTTTAAATATTTGAGGCCGGCCTAGTGGCTGTGTCGGGGACCTGGTCCAGCGGGCGCGGGCGTCGCTGTTTTTAAACCCGCGGCCGGGTTGTTACCGAACTTAGTGTCACCCACACTACCCCGTCTAAAGATCGGGAAACCACGGTGTTTCGGAGGGGGGGCCTTCCGCTAAACACCAGGTCACGCTGCGCGGCTTTTTCTGTCACGAAACGGGAACTTTATTCTGGCTGGGTACTCTTCTCCTTCTGTGAAAATACATGCATGTAAAACCGAAAAAAACGAGCACACTAAGTGACACATCTTCAATTCACTACGACCACTACTGCCTGCCGAGATGCATCCCGTTCGGTCAGTCCCCTGCACGAAGCGTTTGACGTGGGGGTTAAAAGAACTTGTGGGCTTAGCTCAAAACCTGACTGGAAAAACATCTTAGTTTTGAAAACAAAAAACCTGCACATTATTTCAATGGGGAGTCCAAATAGATTATGATAACTAGGAAATTTTAACTTCCAACTAAAGGATATGAAGGTATTTAGTTTGTTTAATTTGTTGCTGTAAGGTTACACTCTGGAGAAATGGGAGACTTAAAAAGGTTTAAGAGATGACTTTCACCTTTTAATTTAAAGGTGCTCTGAGGAACTTTCAGTTTGTGTTAATTCTTGCGCCCCCTTTGGACAACAGCGGTAGTGTTTTTACTACGCCAGCTGCTGTTCCTGGGTGAGCGACGTATACCCCATGACAAAGGCATTAAGAAAAACTATTTAAAAATAGCATTCTTTGCACTGATGGTCTCGTTTGCAGAGGAACAATTAGACTGTTTCAGAAATATTTCGAAGTTCCTAGTAGCACCTTTTTTAAGGGTTTTCATAATTCATAACCATATTAGCTGAAAGGTTAGAGGTGGATTCGGCAGGTCTGGGGAACACTTGTTGTCAAAATCCCTTTCTGTCAAAGTCAGTGAATGTTCTAATGCAGACCCAAAATTCAGACCTTAGAACATTCAGAGGGGTGGTGGGGGGAGGGGGGGGGGTTGTGGGGTGGTGGTGGGGAGGGGGGGGGTTGTGGGGGGGGGGGGTTGTTCGATCATACCAGCTCTAGGACTGAAGATTACCAAGGACTCAAAAGTCAAGCTATCTCGGCCTCTGCTAATTTGAATTTCACAATCTTCTTTTTTTCTTTTTTTTCATGTCTCTTAAAATCCCCCACACACACGCACACGCACACACACACACACACACACACCACACACACACACACACACACACACACACACACACACACACACACACACACACACGCACAGCTCTCCGGAAAAGATTTACTTTTATCAGTCAGTGCATTGTGACGATATTTGAATATTTGGCTCATTATCTGAACACAAAAAGTGGCATTGTTGGGTGTGGGTGTGTGACTTTGTCTGTCTATGTGTGCGTGTGAGAGACTGTGTGTGTGAGACTGTGTGTGTGACTGTGTGTGTGTGTGTGTGTGTGTGTGTGTGTGGGGTGTGTGTGTGTGTGTATGACTTTGCGTGTGCGTGTGTGTGTGTGTGTATGACTTTGCGCGTGTGTGTATGACTTTGCGTGTGTGTGTGTGTGCTATGAGGTCATTATCACTGTATTAACGTTTTGCATCGTGTCTCCTTCCTTTTCCTGGTTGGCCGCTCTGTGACTCATGCGGGTCGTGCCCCTGATAACCTCTGAAACATGGCACACATTTAAAGTCGCAGTGCGTAGTAGTTTATGGGTATTTCTCAGGACAGACTTGGTAGAAATGAAATAGGATATTTATAAGCATGTTTTAATGAATGTATACGTTTTTTTTTTTGCATTTTTATGCTTTATTGATAGTGTAGAGACAGAGTTGAAATGGGGCAAAGAGGGGAGTGACATGCAGAGAACGACCGCGGGCTGGAATCGAACCCGGGTCCGCTGCTGGCCGAAGCCCATGGGGGGGGACGCCCTACAAACTGAGCTAAGGGCCCATGGGGGGGGGGGACGCCCTACCAACTGAGCTAAGGGCCCATGGGGGGGGGGACGCCCTACCAACTGAGCTAAGGGCTCCTGACTCGGCAACTTCACTGTCTGCAGGGCTCAATAAACCGTGTGATTAAATGTATATAGATAATGATAATTACATTCTTGGTAATGAACCTTACAGCTGATGAGGTGTGTGTGTGTGTGTGTGTGTGTGTGTGTGTGTGTGTGTGTGTGTGTGTGTGTGTGTGTGTGTGTGTGTGTGTGTGTGTGTGTGTGTGTGTGTGTGTGTGTGTGTGTGTGTGTGTGTGTGTGTGTGTGTGTGTGTGTGTGTGTGTGTGTGTGTGTGTGTGTGTGTGTTTCAGACCCTGTGTTCGGCAGTGGTGCAGGTGTACGCTGCAGACCGGAGCTGCAGCTGGGTGAAGAGATGTTGTGGAGTCGCATGTTTGGTCAAAGACAACCCACAGAGGTCCTACTATATCCGGGTTTTTGACATCAAGGTGGGTTCCAATAGTTAAACGTTACCTATTATGCGAAAATGCCCCTTTTTCGTGGTTTTTTTGCAACATTAAAGTAGCTCAGAGAAACTTTTAAATGTGTCTGAAACAGTCTAATTTTGCGTCTGATGATCATAATTAAATAACTAAAACGCAATGCATTGTGGGGGGGGGGGGCGGTTGAGTAGGAAAAGTATCCTATTGATCCATACACAAAATCTCCCCGGAAGTAAGTACTCATCCGGGCATTTCTCGCCTACACAAACTCACATACACAACCACAACATACTCAAATTGACGTCAGAATTAGTATGAGTAGGACGTTAGTAGGGCTTTTAGTATGAGTAGGACGTTAGTAGGGCTTTTAGTATGAGTAGGACGTTAGTAGGGCTTTTAGTATGAGTAGGACGTCAGTAGGGCTTTTAGTGTGAGTAGGACGCTAGTAGGGCTTTTAGTACGAGTAGGACGTCAGTAGGACGTCAGTAGGGCTTTTAGTGTGAGTAGGACGCTAGTAGGGCTTTTAGTACGAGTAGGACGTCAGTAGGGCTTTTAGTATGAGTAGGACGTCAGTAGGGCTTTAGTATGAGTTGGACATTAGTATGGCTTTTAGTATGAGTAGGACATCAGTATGGCTTTTAGTATGAGTAGGACGTTAGTAGGGCTTTTAGTATGAGTAGGACGTTAGTAGGGCTTTTAGTATGAGTAGGACGTCAGTGGGGCTTTAGTATGAGTAGGACGTCAGTAGGGCTTTAGTATGAGTAGGACGTTAGTAGGGCTTTTAGTATGAGTAGGACGGTAGTAGGGCTTTTAGTATGAGTAGGACGTAGGACGTTAGTAGGGCTTTAGTATGAGTAGGACGTTAGTAGGGCTTTTAGTATGAATTGGACGTTAGTAGGGCTTTTCCAACACATCCTATCTGTAGTCAATGGTAAAATAATCTTGGGATATAAAGATGATCCTCAATCCTAGTGGATCAACGGGAGTTAGCAGCCACTGATCAGTGCATACTGTCTGATGCTCTCACACACTGACATCCAGCTACATCTCAACCAGTGTGAGGTTTATTTCTATTAAAAACAACCTCTGTTTGTCTTTAAGGGTTTAGGTTATTACAGAAGGATTTGTTCATATGTTGTTAACTGTCTGATTTGTGATACATTTTGTTCTTAAGAAAAATGTAATATGTAGTTCCTTGATCACCGCGCGCAAAATCCGCCTCGCCGAACAGGCTAGCGTGCGCGGCAGCAAGAAGCAAATCCAACTCAAAAGCCAGATGAACTGCGCTGTGGTAGCCTTGGCGATACTTTATGGATTTTGCACGATCCCGGAGAATATATGCAACATTATCGAAATATAGAAAGAAATATTTCTTCAAACATTTCTGGAAAAAATTGTAATAGAAAAAAAAATATCAGTTTTTGTGTGTGTGTGTGTGTGTGTGTGTGTGTGTGTGTGTGTGTGTGTGTGTGTGTGTGTGTGTGTGTTAAAAAGATGTAAAAAAAAATAAATAAACTGATGTATTTTTTTTTTCTCTGTTTTGTGTTTTTCACAGGAGGGAAAAACCATGTTCGAACAGGAGCTTTACCACAACTTCTCCATCAGCAGCTCAAGATCTTACTTCATCTCATTCACAGGAGATGTAAGTTTGTGTCTGTCTGTCTGTCTGTCTGTCTGTCTGTCTGTCTGTCTCTCTCTCTGTCTGTCTGTCTTGAACCCCATGTGATTTAGCTCTAGTGGTAAAAACACTACCGCTTTTATCCGAAGGGGGTGCAAGAATTAACACACACTGAAAGTTCCTCAAAGCACTGTTAATTAATTAATATTTAAGTTTGCAAATAGTCACTAAATACGTTTACACTCTGGCAAATACTGACATTATGGGCGGTTGGCTCAAAGCTGTTTTCACACAGCCAGTAATGTGAAGAAGACAGAGGCCTTTAGGATGTGTCTGCTCTTTAAAAAGTCGCCCCTATTTCTGACAGAGAGCTTTGATCGCTGAGAAAGGATCAGTTTTTAGTGCAACACAGATAAAACCAAGACAGTGGCTCAACTTAGCAATGTGTGGGTAAGAAAAAATAAACTGTTTAAATTTGATGTTGTTGTAATAATTTGTGCCTTTCCCTTATTCCCCCCCCCAAACAAATCGTTATGTTTAGAATGTTTAGAAGTGTGTGTGTGTGTGTGTGTGTGTGTGTGTGTGTGTGTGTGTGTGTGTGTGTGTGTGTGTGTGACTCACTTTAACCTCATTTGTATTATATTTGTTTTCCCCCTTCTCCCCTCTGTAGAACTGTCAGGTTGGTCTGAACTTTGCCAGTGAGGAAGAAGCCAAAAGATTCAGAGCCGCAATCAACGACTTACTCAACAGACGACAACGCAAAACCGGTTCGTACTACGTTCTAATGTCTATTCTATACCCGATGTATTTTAAATTAATCTTGATGTATTTCATGCACCCTGTAAAGAACTTCTTTGAATGGCCTTGTGTCTATGGAAATAAACCTGCCTTGCTTTGCCACGCTGCTTCTATATACCTGTGGGACTTTTCACACCTGGGACTGACTAACACTCACTCACTTTATTCTACTAACAAGGCCTTAACCACAGTCCCAAACCGCTCTGCTCTGCTCATGTCAATCGATCTTTATTTCAACCACCATATTAAAATCATCAATATTAAGACGGACTAACCCTAACCCTCTAACTGTAATCTCGCCACTGTTCCAGTCTGAAAGTGTATTAAACCCTCGATGTGAGAGAAAGAAAATTGCTCTATTTTGGTGACTTACTTTTTACAACCTTAAATCATTTACGGCTTCAATCTTAAAAGAGGAACCCCCAGTAAATAATTGAGAGGTTTGGAGGATCATAAAAGTCTCGGGTTGGATTCCAGTCCGCGGTCGTTCTCTGCATGTCACTCCCCTCTCTGCCCCATTTCACCTCTGTCTCTACACTATCAATAAAGCATAAAAATGCCAAAAAACTTTAGACCGGGAATCTGTGTTTTTTAAAGGAATACTTCACCCTTACGGTATCATTATAAAATCACTATTATAATATAATGAATGAGGTTTTCTTCCCTCAGTCTTCCCTTGGTCCAGCTGTCCTGTTAATCCCAACCCTACATTTTACCATGTGTGATGTCACACATGGTAAAATGTAGGGTTAGACAGTGAGACCATAAAACACTCTTTCTGCCTTTTCTCAGGCTAGGATGAACCGATTTCTAAAATGTTTGGCGCATTTATACTACATAGGATCTCAGAGTTCAATACACCTTCATATTCCCACCAGTGAAGTAGGCCTTTAAGGATAATTCACCGTTGCCAGTGCCACAGACCTAAGGACATTGTTCGGATCATTTAAAAAATGCAATGTTGTTGTCCTTGAAGTTATAACTAGCTAAACTGCCTCCGTGGAACAGGGGTTAATGAGAATGTTAAATCTGTCAAGATGTTTTGAGTTAAGGTTTGGGACAGTTTCCTTCTTTTCACTGGTGCTGCTATGATCTGGGTCTTTCTGTCTGCTGTAGTAAAAGTGTGTGTGTGTGTGTGTGTGTGTGTGTCTGTGTGTGTGCGTGTGCAAAGTCTCTGCAGTGTATTTTGCTTCTCTTGCGCTCCTCTCAGCATGTCGGCCTTTTGAAGTGCACCACTCAAGCTGTGACTGGGGGTCTAAGAGCGCACAGAACACACACACACACACACAGGGTTATTTTACTGTGTGTGTGTGTGTGTGTGTGTGTGTGTGTGTGTGTGTGTGTGTGTGTGTGTGTGTGTGTGTGTGTGTGTGTGCAAAGTCTCTGCAGTGTATTTTGCTTCTCTTGCGCTCCTCTCAGCATGTCGGCCTTTTGAAGTGCACCACTCAAGCTGTGACTGGGGGTCTAAGAGCGCACAGAACACACACACACACAGGGTTATTTTACTGTGTGTGTGTGTGTGTGTGTGGCGCTGATGTTGAAGACTTCCTGGACTCTCTCTCTGTCTCTCTTTCCGACCGTTTTGCTCAAAGACACAATGCAGATGTGACACTTGAAGCCTTTGTACACCTGGTCTTGAATAGTCAGAATCAATATACGATATAAAGGTTGGGTAACTTAATAGGCTTTTACAAAAATATGATTGGAAAATAAATATTAAAAATAAAAAAAATTTTTTGGTCTTTTTAAACGTTCTCCTTGGCAACAATTATTGTTTTTATAGAATTTTCGGGCAGAGAACCGAAGCCGTGATTGGTTCAAAATAGTTCATCAAACTTAAATGACAATATCTTTTAATTTGGATTTCTAGATATGCCTAGAACTCTTTACTATTATGAAACTAACTAAATATCACAAAGTTAGGAGGATTTTGTGGATTTGGGTTAACAGTTACAGGGGCTTTAAAGCTGCAGTGTGTAGAATTTTGGGTTTTATTTCCTAGCAGATTTTGTAGAAAGTAATTATAATATCCATAAGTACATTTAATTTAGTGCATAATAGCTGAAAAAAAAATTGTAATTATTATTTTTTCCCTTAGAAAGGGTCTCATATATGTCCATATTTCTGCATATTTTGGACCAAGGCCTAGTGCTGCCATCTTGAAAGTGTCATAGTTGGAATGTCATCAGGTGCATTGTTTAAAATTTAGAATTGTTCTTGTCCTTGAAGGCCACTGCAGCTTCTGTTATTATTCGAAAGGGTTGGGGTTACCCAGGGAGCGTTGCATTCTAGAACTTTGTAGAACTTTCTTGATGATGTCATATTACACACTGCACCTTTTAAAGAATAAACAACTTTTGCTCTCTTCTTTCGCTGCTACAGATTCACACTAACTGAACTTTATCTCACCCTCTTCTCTGCGCTCTTAAAAATCTTCCATTTTCTATCTTCTACGATATCTTAATTTTTTAAGTTTTGTTGACTTTGTTGGTAAATCATCATAATTGTGTTACATTTTTCTTTTGCAGAGAAGAAGGGTGACCCTAAGAATGGTATGTTGAACCCTGATCATGTTGAAATTTAATTTGAATATATTCATGAGGCACATTCAGTGGTGTTCTGTGATTTATTTATTTTTGGTTTTATCGACATATTTAGAACAAGTTATCCTTATATTAAAAAACATTTTGCATTATTTTTGAATATTTTTCAAATCGAACATCGCAAAAGAAAAAAAAACACTTACACAAGACTAGAGACTACAATCCAATATCTCCAAAACTCACTCACTCACTCACTCACTCACTCACTCACTCACTCACTCACTCACTCACTCACTCACTCACTCACTCACTCACTCAGATCTGAAGCCTGTTTTGTTTGGATCCTTATAGAGTTGTATGTAGGGGCTCAGTGACCACTCACTCACTCACTCACTCACTCACTCACTCACTCACTCACTCACTCACTCACTCACTCACACACACACTGGTCGAACACAATCCGGATTAGAACACCTTTTGACCCACATTTATCCAACAGCAAAAGACTCTGGTTGTACAACAGCGACTTAACTGTAAAGTAGACGAAAGAAGGTGATTAAAATTATATAGAATAACAAAGATAAAGAAGAGTGGACGTATTTGAAAGCCTTAACATGAATAATTAAAAAAGGTAGGGGCGCCCTTAGCTCAGTTGGTAGGGTGTCCCCCCCATGGGCCTCTGCCAGCAGCGGACCCAGGTTCGATTCCAGCCCGCGGTCGTTCTCTGCATGTCACTCCCCTCTCTGCCCCATTTCAACCCTGTCTCTACACTGTCAATAAAGCATAAAAATGCCAAAAAAATATCTAAAAAAAAAAAAAAAAAAGGTCATAACTTTGGTGGGGTTGTTTGACAGGTCTGTTGTCATCAGGTCAAACAAAATTAGTCTGAAGCATTTTAGCCGCTTCCAATGACATGATACTCGGAAGACATTGGTGATATCTGCTGTGTTTTTTTGTTGTTTTTTTAATATATTTTTTTGGCATTGTTATGCTTTATTGACAGTGTAGACTGTAGAGACAGAGTTGAAATGGGGCAGAGAGGGGAGTGACATGCAGAGAACGACCGCGGGCTGGAATCGAACCCGGGACCGCTGCTGGCCGAGGCCCATGGGGGGGACGCCCTACCAACTGAGCTAAGGGCGCCCCCTTATATGCTGTGTGTTTTTTTGTTGTTTTTTTTAATATATTTTTTTTGGCATTTTTATGCTTTATTGATAGTGTAGAGACAGAGTTGAAATGGGGCAGAGAGGGGAGTGTAGATTTTCTGTAATATAAGTCTCTTTGATTGACAAAAAGTGTCTCGCTAAGCTAATGTTCCACCGGCAAAGAGTCCATTCTGCTGGAGTCACAAACTCTCTCAAAGTATCAAAGCGTGTTTTATGTTTAGTCTCCTGGAGGTTAATCTGGCCAGCAGGAATCCCGTCTGTGCCATATGTAGAGCATATGTTTCCAACAATTAAAAATGTACAGAACAAGAAAGATAACAAAACAAAAACCCAGTGGGCGTATTTGAAAGCCTCATACATTGTGATTCTCTCACTCTTCTTGACACCTTTGTTTAAGTTGATTTTAAGTTTTTTTTATTATTTTTAATATAACCAAAAAAAAAAACTATAGGTGTATTTGAAGCCTCAACATAAATAATTTTGACATTTCTTAACTTTGGTGGCTTTGTTTATAGACTCTCACTCTTCTTGACACAAATTCTTAACAATTTTATTCTATTTGCACAATTAAAAATATACAGAACAACAAATATAACAGACAAACAAAAAGCCCAGTAGACTTAATTGAGACCTCCACCAAAATAATTTTAAAATGTTTTAGCTCTGGTGGCGTTTGTTTGACCGACATTATGACTCTCTCAGTGTCAAAGCGTGTATTCTCCTGGAGGTTAATCTGGCCAGCAGGAATCCCGTCTGTGCCATATGTAGAGCATATGTTTCCAACAATTAAAAATGTACAGAACAAGAAAGATAACAAAACAAAAACCCAGTGGGCGTATTTGAAAGCCTCATACATTGTGATTCTCTCACTCTTCTTGACACCTTTGTTTAAGTTGATTTTAAGTTTAAGTTTTTTTTATTATTTTTAATATAACCAAAAAAAAAAACTATAGGTGTATTTGAAGCCTCAACATAAATAATTTTAACATTTCTTAACTTTGGTGGCTTTGTTTATAGACTCTCACTCTTCTTGACACAAATTCTTAACAATTTTATTTTATTTGCACAATTAAAAATATACAGAACAACAAATATAACAGACAAACAAAAAGCCCAGTAGACTTAATTGAGACCTCCACCAAAATAATTTTAAAATGTTTTAGCTCTGGTGGCGTTTGTTTGACCGACATTATGACTCTCTCAGTGTCAAAGCGTGTATTCTCCTGGAGGTTAATCTGGCCAGCAGGAATCCCGTCTGTGCCATATGTAGAGCACATGGGCTCCGCTGTGGTCAGGTCCCTTTAAAACCCTGATGCACATTATACCTTAATCTCTAATCCCCACGGTAACTGCTACTACACTACTGACTGTTTGTTTTTATTGGCTTTATTCAACCGTTTATTGATGTACGGAAGAGCATTAGGGACACATGGGGGGACAAAAAGAAAGGAAAAAAAAAGTCATATACAATTTTGAGAATAAAGACGAAGCTGAACAGAAGTTAAGAGGAAATTTAAAGGCCTGCAAATTGAAATCGGATCATCTTAGCCTGAGAAAAGGCAGAAAGAGTGTTTTATGGTCTCACTGTCTAACCCTACATTTCTCTTTCTGTGATCCGATTTGATTTTTTTTTTTGCACATTTATACTTCATAGGATCTCAGAGTTAAATACACCTTCATATTCCAACCGGTGAAGTAGGCCTTTAAGGAAAACTTTAAGACCTACTTCACCGGTGGGAATATGAAGGTGTATTTAACTCTGAGATCCTATGTAGTATAAACGATCAACGTTGTGCATCGTTAGAGCTTCAATGTAGATCCGCTGTGTCCGCATGTCGTCCCTAATGACCGTTAACTTTGATTAAGCTTTTCTGCCTGTGGGCCGACACTGGTGCTGTAACGAACTGGATTAACGGACAGAGCAAAGCAGTCAAGTCTTCGGCCAACTCTGTGGATTTGTGCCCAAGATCGTTCTGCTTTCATTAAAGTTTTGTCTCCAGCGTGGATTTCATTCTGACATTTTTGGTGGTCATAACATGAGACTAAGAGTGGGACTTTGTTGCTCTGGATTTGGCCCAGTTTGCCTCCTCTTCAAATGTATTAATAGAGGCTCAGTCCTCTTCACAGCAGACCCAGGTTAGAATCCAGCCCGGGTCGTTCTCTGCATGTCATTCCCCTTCTCTGACCCATTTCATCTCCCAAAAGACTGTGGGACGACTGGCTCAGGTGGTAGAGCGGGTTGGCCAATGATCAAAAAAGAGTCTCCGGTTTCAATGGGATTTACCTGTATAAATATATATATTTCTTTTTAGAGATAGGAATCATGATTTTTACATGAATCAATTTGTTCCCCCACCCCTACCCACACTGTCCTCAGCAGACAGGCAGATTTCAGTGTGAGCCTGTTGGTCTGGTCTGACAATCATCCTACATTCATGGACAGCAGAGGGATTTAGTGGCGGTATTAGCCGTGGATTAGCGGCTAGTCAGATGCTACTGCAGTGTCCGGAGATTACCAGGAGTGAACAGTTCAGTGGTGGAAGGGTTTTATGGACAGCTGGTCCACATTTATATTAAGAAAGGGACGGGTAAGATCACACACATATGGGAGCCTTTCCTTGACTATATACCAGTACTTTTCAGTGTTTTTTCACACACACACACACACACACACACACACACACACACACACACACACACACACACACACACCACCTGTATGTTCATAAAAGAAATCTAAATTATTTGAAGCTACTAGATGTCAGGGAAAGCAGAGAAGTTTTAACAGATATGTCAGCCTTTCCTTGACTATATAACAGAACTGAAGGGACCTACATGACACCTCGTTGACTTTTTGACATGAAGAGAAATTGCTCTGTTTTGGTACCACCTCTTAGTGGCCACTCTTTGAACTGCAAGTTGTCACTTCCGCATTGGATGCTGGTATTACTCACTGTGGTTGGGGCTTGGGTTTAAACGCTCTTTTATATGATGTCAGACACTCTGTTAATGGACACCACACCTTAATTTAACCTTTATTTATACAAGTAAATCCCATTGAGACCGAAGACTCTTTTGCAAGGGAGACCTGTTCCTTTTCCCACGTTACCATTCACACACACATTCATACACCGATAGCAGGCTAACTATCGACATTCACACAAGGCAATGTGGGTGAGGTGTCTTGCCCAAGGACACAACAACTATGACACAGGTGGCAGGGCGGGGATCGAACCTCCAACCTTCTGATCATCAGCCGACCCGCTCTACCACCTGAGACACAGTCGCCCCATCGTGTAAAAGCCTAGAAGAAAAATACTGAGGAGCTAAATATTTTCAATTTGACATGAAAAACATAAACAGTCCTCTCACCTCAAATTCAGCAGTCCAACTCCAAGGAAGACTATGTAGGTGACCTCTGATCCCAATTCTGGATATTTACATACCAACATTTCACAGACAGCGCCTTCTGGTTCCGAGATATAACGATTGTGACAACCAACCCGTGTGACAAATTACCCCGTTCTCCCCTACTCTACTTTACAGGTTTCTTAGGACTTCCAATTACATCGCTTAAACTATAAGCAAATGTTGAACAATCAGTAATACCTTTTTGAAGTAAAGATTTGTTTTTATATTGGACAGAATTGAAGTTTTCTTTTCCACAGAAAGAGGTATTCTACATTACGCAATGCAATCCGTTGATCCGTGCATTGGGTGGCATACATCTCATTAAACTGTGTGAACTCGGCACAAGTCCTAAAGAAACATGTTGGGACGGACCAAACAATATCCTGATTGTTTAGGTGTGTCTTGGAGATTGTCATGTGTCAGTTATCATAGGAAACGGTCTTAACGGGTTCACCATCTTAGAAGAAGCTTCCTGATTGTGACAGCTCTCTCTCCTTCCCTCTCTCACTCACACATACACTTTCTCTCTGTCTCTCTCTCACTCGCCCTCCCTACTTCTCTCCCTCCCTCTCGCCCTCTCTTTCTGTCTGTCTCTCTCTCTCACTTTCTCTCTCACACACACACTCACTCACTTTCTTCTTCTCTCACTCTTTCTCACGCACAAACACTCTCTTTCCCTCTCTCACACACTCCCTCCCTTCCTTCCTTCCTCTCTCTCACTATCACACTCGCTCACTCACTTTCTCCTTCTCTAACCCTCTCTCTATCTCTCTCTCAAACTCACACTCACACAAACACACACTTATACACTTTCTCACTCACTCTCCCTCCCTCCCTCCTTCCTTCCTCTCTCTCTTATCTCTCTGTCTCAAACTCACACTCAAACAAACACACACTCACTCACTCTTACACTCTCACTTGCATTCCCACACTCACACACACTCATTCTAACACACTTTATTTCTCCCTCTCCATCTCTCTCTCTCCTTCCCTCCCTCCCTCCCTCTCTCTATCTCTCTCTCACTCTCACACACACACATACTCACACACTCTCTCTCACATACAAACAAACTCACTTTCCCTCTCCATCTCTCCCTCTCTCTCTTTCCCTCCCTCCCTCTCTCTATCTCTCTCTCACTCTCTCACACACACACATACTCACACACACACTCTCTCTCACATACAAACAAACTCACTTTCCCTCTCCATCTCTCCCTCTCTCTCCTTCCCTCCCTCCCTCTCTCTATCTCTCTCTCACTCTCACACACACACATACTCACACACGCACTCTCTCTCACATACAAACAAACTCACTTTCTTTCTCCCTCTCTCTCTCCTCTCCGTCTAGGCCCTGCTCTCACGATGGCCACAGTGGACATAAAGAATCCGGAGATAAACAACGGCCGCTTCCATAACAACTCCCTCCACAGCCACGGCCATCAGCAGCCTTACCATCTCAACAACATGCTCAGCCGACGCAAAGACAAGAAAACCAAGGACAAGAAGAAACTCAAGATCACAAAGGACCTTATCGGAGCCCCCAGCAACTTCCAGTGAGTCTAAAAACTATATTTCGGAGAGGGGAGAGAGAGAGAGAGGGAGGGAGAGAGAGAGAGAGAGAGAGGGAGGGAGGGAGAGAGGGAGGCAATAAAATAAATGACGATAAAATCCTTGAATCCTCAAAAACACTAAACACTAAATGCACATTTTTAACAGCGCTGGATTGTCCCACTTTCTTTCCTTTCTTTTTTTACCCAAAATGCAACTCACTCATTAGCATATTTCATTATTTCCTCCTCCCCTTTCTGTTACATACAACACCCACCTCCAGTATGTAACACAGGCTTTTTGTGTTATATCTATTGACTTGGTAGAGAGCACACACACACACACACACACACACACACACACACACACACACACACACACACACACACACACACACACACACACACACACAACCCCTAACCCTCTTTCCAGTTTCTGTGTTTCAGTTTTCAAGTGACAGTAATACATTTATTTAAAGGAGCTACGAGGAACTTTTTAAATATTTCTGAAACAGTCTAATTTTTCCTCTGATGATCATAAATTACATGTAACAGCAAACGAGACCATCAGTGCAATTCAATCTTTTTTTTCTTAATCGTGCAGCCCTACTGAAAATGTACTTTTAGTGTGTGTGTGTGTGTGTGTGTGTGTGTGTGTGTGTGTGTGTGTGTGTGTGTGTGTGTGTGTGTGTGTGTGTGTGTGTGTGTGTGTGTGTGTGTGTGTGTGTGTGTGTGTGTGTGTGTGTGTGTGTGTGTGTGTGTGTGTGTGGTTATGGACCGGTGCCGTCCTAACACTGGTCTGCATGTCTCAGTAAACATGTTGCGTTAAGTCTGAGATCTCTGAATGACCACACTGTCTCTGCCACGTGTGTGTGTGTGTGGGTTAACTATGTCGCCCACGTGCACATGGTAAATGGTTGATGTACTTATGAATATTAATGTAAGTCTGTGTGTGTGTGAGTGTGTGTGATCTCACCACATATCTGTCCTGTCTTCTTCAGGCACATCGGTCACGTAGGCTGGGATCCAAACACAGGTTTTGACGTGAGTACCTCCTATACACACACACACACACACACACACACACACACACACACACACACACACACACACACACACACACACTCAAACGCAGATAGGAATGCATACATAGGAACACACACACGAGAACACAGGAACACAATAGTGACCTGTGTGGTGACTGCATGACGAAACCACACAATAGGGTCTCTTTGCTTCCTGCAAACATTTCCCTGTCACACACACACACACACACACACACACACACACACACACACACACACACACACACACACACACACACACACACACACACACACACACACACACACACACACACACACACACACACACACACACACACACACACACACACACACACACACACACACACTGTTCCAGCCTCATTAACGTATTAGAGAGAGCTGCATACCACCAGCGACATTAATACATATGAATGAACACAAATGCATTCCTCTCCTCCTCACTCTTCCACCATGACTCTAAAACACACACACACACACACACACACACACACACACACACACACACACACACACACACACACACACACACACACACACACACACACACGCACGCACACAGAAGCGCACAACCACACATACACACACACACACACACTGTCACAAAGCTGAATAATTGTGTCAAATTAAAAGCTGATGTCATGTTGTAGATTCTGTGACCTTGCCCCATGCTAATATTATATGGATTTAGATTTTATTGTATTAAAGCTGCAGTGTGTAGAATTTTGGGTTTTATTTCCAAGCAGATTTTGTTGAAAGTAATTATAATATCCATAAGTACATTTAATTTAGTGCATAATAGCTGAAAAAAATGTTTTGAATTATTATTTTTTCTCTTAGAAAGGGTCTCATATATGTCCATATTTCTGCATATTTTGGACCAAGGCCTAGTGCCGCCATCTTGAAAGTGTCATAGTTGGAATGTCATCAGTTGCATTGTTTAAAATTTAGAATTGTTCTTGTCCTTGAAGGCCACTGTAGCTTCTGTTATTATTCTAAAGGGGTGGGGTTACCCAGGGAGTGTTGCATTCTAGAACTTTGTAGAACTTTCTTGATGATGTCATATTACACACTGCACCTTTAATATAACATAAGAAGTATATAGTTTGCTTGCAGTATATGCATTAAATTGGGAGATACTTTTACTTAAAGGCCCTGGCAACCCAAATCCACTAAATCCTTGTAACTATGTTATTTGGGGAGTAAAATGAATGTTAATATGTCTATGAAAGGTTTTAGGAATAGCTGCCAACCCCCCGCAAACATACTTCCATGTCAGTTGGTCGAGCATTTGAAAAATCCTGATTCGAATGTCGCATGACAAGCCGTTTTCACACGCATCTCCACTCCAACATACATTGGACTTCTCGTTAGAAAATTTCAAATTCGAATTTTGGCTTGGAGTTTTGTTTTCACACGTCACGCGATTCTTAAAGACTATAAAAACAATTCTATGCCATCTCTCTGGTGCCGCGCAAGTGATACAGACAGTCTCTTTGCGCCTGAGCCTACACTCAAAGCCCCGTCTGAGCGAAGCAGCGCGCACCCCGGTGAAACACTGTGATGGTGACGTTCACAGTGAGCCCTCGCCGAGCCGCCGTGCAGAAAAACTATGTGGTTTAAGACTAAATGATCACCGGGGATTCCTGCATGTTAACGTTGCAGAGGGGACATGCTTTCACGAGCCGATTGCATGTCCCGAGCCCTGATACACAGAGACATGTCTCCTAACTGACTGCGCGACGTCGATCGCTGCCCCGCTTCATGCCTCTGACACGTCGACTCACAACATAATGAGTCGAGGCTTTATATTCAGTGCTGGGGATGTGGGGCCATTTCACGTGCCTCGGTTTCCTCTCGTCACTTCGTTCTCTATCCAAGCACACACACCTCTGTCCGGCCGCATCTGAGTGCGCAGCCAGTGCTCCACCCGAAAAAATAAAAAACAAGTTGGACACAAGCCCTGAAGCTTAATGATCGCTCTGGTAACGGTCAGTCCATAACTGGACGCTGAATATTAGACCCCGAATATAAAACGACCCGACTTTTTACGACCTATTCCCAGGGGGAAACCCCTTCTTATAGGCTAATCGGCCCAATACGGCATGTGTCACCGCTGCATGTAACAATATTGCATTGGTGATGCATTTTTTTTTAATCAATGTAGCGAGTTATTATTGAAGTGCAGGCAGAGCTTCTTTTTTGTCAGCACTCCCTTCTGAGAATATGTTTCCGCGGCTATGCCTGTAGCGTACTTCAACAGCGAGTCTCCACACTGTTGAACCGTAGCCTATATCGCATCAGCTCACGTGATGAGAAACATAATCAGACTCCGTTTTCTCTCTCTCTCTATTCCCACTCCTATCCACAGAAAAATCTGATTTTAAAAATACAAATGCCTAAAATAAGATAGGGGATTTTTTGCAAGTTAAATGGGAAATAAACTAATAAGAGATAGTCTAACAATAAATATGAGACAGAGATATTTGTATATATTTTCATTGTGACACAGACACTTGTTTCAAATAGGTTGCGGTTGTGGTGGGGAAAAAATAGCATACAACTAATTGCAAAGCTAGCCTATATAGGCTAATAATAATAAGTTACTTTCTAGCAGGATGCAAGTGATTCTGAGCTGCGCTCTCAGCTGTGCCAAAGCATTCACCGTTGCTAGGGAAACCAGCTACCGTCGCAGCCCGTGCAGCAGTGTGAACTGCCAGTCAGGC
>CM049400.1:33952500-33960000 GCA_026929865.2 Hyperoplus lanceolatus | reverse complement strand
TTTGTTGCCAACACTTTAGACATTAATGGCTGTGTGTCGAGTTATTTTGAGGGGACAGTAACTTTACACTGTTATACAAGCTGTACACTGACTACTTTACATTGTATCAAAGTGTCATTTATTCAGTGTTGTCGCATGGAAAGATATAATGAAATATTTGAAGAAATGTTAGGGGTGTACTCACTTTTGTGAGATACTGTATATGCATATGTTTGAGTAGAATGAACATTTTTATTTTATAATATAAACTGCTGACAACATTTCTACCAAATTCACAATAAAAATTTAGAGCATTTTCAATAAGTAATGTTGAGATGAAGATTTAAGAAAAATCCAGACTGGTCTATGAATTTGTTCTTTGTCTAATGTGACATCACTTCAGTAAAAATGTAGGGTTAGGATTAACAGGACAGCTGGGCCAAGGTAAGACTGAGGGAAGAAAAACCTCATTCGTTATATTATAATAGTGATTTTATAATGATAGAACGCCGGTTCCGTATGGGTGAAGTATTCCATTAAAGGCACACTGTGTAACATTTTAAGTAATTTATTAGCTAAAATCAATATCCTCATTCATAAATATGTCCTCATTGGTGTAAAATCACCTCTGCCAATAATCTGAATTATCCTCCTGAGCGGAGAATTACAAATATTAATATTACATTTTGTACATTGAGCAGGCAGGTCTTATGGAGGCATCCATGTTGGTTGGAATGTCATCAGGTGCATTGTTTAGAATTTAGAATTGTTCTTGTCCTTGAAGGCCACTGTAGCTTCTATTATTATTCAAAAGGGTTGGGGTTACCCAGGGAGCGTTGCATTCTTGGACTTTCTTGATGATGTCATATACACAGTGCCCCTTTAAGTTAATAACACAAAATCAATGTCTCTTCCAGGTACAGCAGCAGCATCAGCCTCCCCCTCCCCCAGCCCCCCCACACACACACAACCATCACACTAACACACACAACAACAGCCATCAAACTCCCCCGCAGTCTTCCATAACCCCCCAGGCCAAGCCACCTCCTCCTCCCCCACAGCAGCACTCGACGGTGGGCCCCGTCGCTGCACCGCCGCCACCCCCCCCTCCACCGCCGGAGCTGGACGGATTGAGTCTAGGAGGTGAGTGTTTTCCTCACTTTCCTCACTTTTTTTTACTACTCATACTAAAAGCCCTACTTACATCCTACTCATACTAAAAGCCCTACTAACATCCTACTCATACTAAAAGCCCTAACTACTAACGTTCTACTCATACTAAAAGCCCTACTAACGTCCTACTCATACTAAAGCCCTACTAACGTCCTACTCATACTAAAGCCCTACTAACGTCCTACTCATACTAAAGCCCTACTAACGTCCTACTCATACTAAAAGCCCTACTTACGTCCTACTCATACTAAAAGCCCTACTTACGTCCTACTCATACTAAAAGCCCTACTTACGTCCTACTCATACTAAGTTTGACGTCAATTTGAGTATGTTGTGGTTGTGTATGCGAGTTTGTGCAGGCGAGAAATGCCCCGATGAGTACTAACTTCTGGGAAGATTTTGCGTATGGATCGATAGGTTTACTTTTCCTACTCAACCGCCCCCACAATGCATTGCGTCACAGAAGTTTTTTTTTTTTTTTTATTCTTTCCTGCTGATCTTGTTTGCTGTTACATTAACTACACTGTTTCAGACATATTGAAAAGTTCCTTGTAGCACCTTTAATCTTTTACTGTCACTTGCATTTTTTGTGTGGGGACTCTTGTTATGTGTTTTAGCGATCTTCAAAAATGTCTAATCTTGATGTATTTCATGCCTCTGTAAAGCACTTTGAATGGCCTAGTGCCTGTGAATTGTGCTCTAGAAATAAACTTGCCTTGCCGCCTAATAAAGCGCTATTTCCATTAACCATTTCCCATTTAATAAAGCACTTTCTCATCTGTCTGGCCCAGGCGGTGTGGGTGTGGGTGGGGACTCCCCCGGCTCCCCTCTGCCCGGGGGAAAGAGCCTGTTGCTGGAGCAGATCAGAGGAGGCGCGCAGCTGAAGAAAGTGGACCAGAACCACAGACCTGCACCGACACAAACCTCCACCGGTGGCATCGGACGGGACGCACTGCTAGACCAGATCAGACAGGGAATGAAGCTAAAGACTGTAAGATATGAAGCTCACACACACACACACACACACAGATAGGCTCACACACACACACACACACACACTCAGATAGGCTCAAACACACACAGGCACGCACTCACTCACTCACTCACACACACACACACACACACACACACACACACTCACACACACAAATACACTAATTCAGACATGGCGTCCAGCTCAAGACGGTTAGACTCACTCACTCACTCACTCACTCACTCACTCACTCACTCACTCACTCACTCACTCACTCACTCACTCACTCACTCACTCACTCACTCACTCACTCATTCACAGTCACTCACTCACAAACTCTCTCACTCACTCACAAACTCACTCACTCGCACATGCACACACGCACGCATTCACACACTCACTCACTCACTCACTCACTCACTCATTCACTCACTCACTCACTCACTCACTCACTCACTCACTCACTCACTCACTCACTCACTCACTCACTCACTCACTCACTCACATGAAATCTAGCTTGATTGCACTTTTCATAGACTAGGAGTAGGCAAACGTATTCTGTTAAAAACTATAAAATTACTGGAGGTGAATTTGCCCTAAACCTGTTTATGTGGATGGTGTCTGTCTGTGTGTCTATCTGTCTGTCTGTGTGTCTATCTGTCTGTCTGTCTGTCTCTATCTGCCTTCCTTCCTGCCTGTCTGTCTGTCTGATTGTGTGTGTCTCTCTCTCTCTGTCTGTCTGTTTGCCTCCCTGTCTGTCTGTCTGTCTGTCTGATTGTGTGTCTCTCTCTCTGTCTGTCTGTTTGTCTCCCTGTCTCTCTCTCTCTCTCTGTCTCTATCTCTATGTCTGTCTGTCTGTGTGTGTGTCTGTCTCTCTGTCTCTCTCTCTATGTCTGTCTGTCTGTCTGTGTGTGTATGTCTGTGTCTCTGTGTCTCTCTCTCTCTCTCTAGGTTCCAGATTCAGACTCCGGCCCCCCCACCCCTGTCCTCTCGGCGGGCATCGTTGGCGCTCTGATGGAGGTCATGCAGAAGAGAAGCAAAGCCATCCACTCATCAGGTGAATCCATGAATTACCTGCTGGGTCACACACACACTGAGACCAAAACAACCACACTCATGCATTGCATTACATTTAGCTGATGCTTTTATCCAAAGCGACTTCCTTTAAGTGCATTCAACCATGAAGGTACAAACTCATAACAACAGGAATCACGTCAGTACTATAGCTTCAAATTAACCAAACTATTAAAGCTGGGGTGGAGTATTTGGGGAGAAAATGGCAGTTGGGATAGAGATTCGAATCCAAATACCTCAACCGCTCCACTTGTTCTCTTTGGTCCCTCCCCTATGGTCCCTCCCTGACACGCTCTACACCAACAACTTTGGTGCCAAAGTGAATGGACAGTCCCAACAGCCAATAAGAACAGAGAATTGGAGCCTCGCTCTGATTGGTCAAAGTGTACAGCTCATGTTAACTTTGACCAATCAGAAATCACATACCCCAGCTACATGGAGATGTAACAAGTGCACATTTTTACCAAATGGAATAGTTCAAAATTGTCCCCGCGTTTCAAATCTCATACTGTTTCTTTTCTCTATCCTACATACTACATCTGACCATAAGAATAATCTAGTTAGGATGCAGTAGGCATACTATTGGGACATACTTTTACTTGTTTATTTCATCATAACATTGCGCCTTGATCTTTCCTTAAAAGTGTGTGTTTTATCATCATGATTCTATAGTGTTTTTCAGTTGTCTGTCTTTCTTTTTCTAAAATTTTTTTTGTGTTTTTCTTTCCCCAGATGAAGGTGATGATGACGATGATGATGAAGACTTTGAGGATGATGATGAGTGGGAGGACTGATGAAGATGTATCTACTCAAACCTCATTGGTTCAAATACACACTACATACTAGACAGTACACACTACACACTACCGGTGACACTATCCCTGCGTTCCGAATCTCATACTCTTTCTTTTTTCTATTCTACATACTACATCCGACGATAAAAATAATCTAGTTAGGATGCAGTAGGCATACTATTGGGACATACTTTTACTCTTTTATTTCATCATAACATTGCGCCTTAATCTTGCCTCTTGCTTTTATATCCGTCGCATCCCCGTTTGTTTTCATAATAGGCTTCGTCGATGTGACGTCACTTCACGTGCGCACCGGATTGTGGGTCAGAATCGCCCAAATAGGATGCAGTTTTCAACACTAACAATCTTGGCTGCATGAAGTAGGACATCCGGGTACTTCTAACCATCCTAAATCTGGCCACAAGAATCGGGACATCCTAAATCTTTTTTTCAACATACTATATAGTAGAAAGTATGCGATTCGGAACGCAGGGGTTATCTTTTAAAAAACAGAACATATTCCAGCAAATGACTACCGGTGGTGACACTAAAAATATCTTAAAAAAAAGAAAATATTCCAGCAAATGACTAAAAAATTGTTATGTAAATGTTGTATGCATTGGCTGTATATTTATTATATTTTCGCCTCTTCTTTTTTTTTGTTGTTGTTACGACCATTATGATTTATTCTGTGCAATACCTCACCTGTTAAAAAAAACGCTTTGGGTCCGTTAAAAAAACAGGGAAACGCGCTATATAAGTGTAGTCCATTTAACCATTTACCATATTAAAATCTTTAGCGTTTTGTCATACACATTCATGCACCTCATGGTCATTTTAAAAAAGCACTTAACACAGCCAATGGCACAATATGGGGACACACAGCCGGCTTCAATAATTATAAATAATCATTAATATATAAAAGATTTGGCTGCCCCCATTGAGGGAAAGTTGGATTGCAAGTGCTCATGGGAGATAAAAAAAATATTATCTTTTTTTTTTTTTTTTTTTTTTCATAAAAATGTCTTACTTTATTATTATTTTTTTTTTTTTAATTTCTTCATAATTTTTTTTCCCTCTTCATTCCTTGTAAGATAAAATTGAAAGGGAGACAGACGTATGTGCGACCAAACAGGCAGGATCCTATTTGTGTTTGTGGGTTAAAAAATAAATAAATAAAAAATAAAAAACGCGAGATAACACTATTTTCTTATTACACCGTTCGCTTAATTTTTTCGTATGCCTCCGAGTTCCTTTTCCTATTAATAAATCGTAGTTTAGTCGTTGTGTTAATTTGCTCATAAAATCCTTTTTTTGACCAAAATGCGGAGGCTTCAAGTCAGTCGCAAAATGTGGGATTTTTGAATTTTTATTTTATATATGAAATGAAAGCTGGTTATTTGCACACATTTTGTATGATAGTTCAGTTTGTGTGTGTGTTTTTTGTTGGTGTGCGTTTGTCTAACTTGATATTATGAAGGTTACAGCGATGAAGAATACTTTTAAAAGCTAAACAGGTTTTGTAGTTTCAAAACCTTTGAAAGGACTACAAACATGACTGACTTTCTTTGACTTAAAGGTGCAGTCAGTGATTCTGGAGAACGCTTATTTTGACAACAAGCGTTCTCCAGAATCGCTTACACACACACACACACACACACACACACACACACACACACACACACACACACACACACACACACACACACACACACTCACTCTTTCTCACTGTGGCAAAAGTTTTTTTCTTCTTTGCGTCTGATTGGTTGTTTTTCGTTGTGACATCATCATCATCATTGCGTTACTTTGTGCAGGAGGAAATGTTACCAGCGCTCTGCTCAGTGTTCCAAACAAATCTCATAATGCAAGAAATCTTTAAAAAAATATTAAAAAAAAAATTCTAAAAATATTCTAAAAATAAAAATAATACAGCTCCGGGAAAAAATGAAGAGGCCACTCCAAATGTTCAGTGTCTCTCGATTTGACTATTTACAGGCATATGTTTGAGTAGAATGAACATTTTGGTTTAATAATATAAACTACTGACAACATTCCTACCAAAATTCCAGTACATTTCTTGTCATTAGACAGCAGAGCATTTTCTTCAATAAGTAATGTAGAGATGAAGATTTAAGAAAAAAAAAATCCAGACTGGACTCTTCATTTTTTTCCAGACCTACTATAGTCACTCATCCTCTTCCGGCTAACAATCATCTTATGCAATGCGACTGTACATTCGTTTACAGAGAATAAAAAAATATGAGCAAATAATAAATAAATAAATAAATAAATGAACCAAATGTGGCATTGGCGAAGCAGCTTGTGCGTAAAAACGGTGAAAATAATTTAACGATGGCCGTTTTTAATGTGGTTTTACGATTGTCTAGGGAGGCTTAAAGCTGGGGGTATATGATTTCTGATTGGTCAAAGTTAACATGAGCTGTACACTTTGACCAATCAGAGCCTAGGCTCCGATTCTCTGATCTTATTGGCTGTTGGGAGACTGTCCATTCACTTTGGCACCGACTTTGTTGGTGTAGAGCGTGTCAGGGAGGGACCATATAGGGGAGGGACTAAAGAGAACAAGTGGAGCGGTTGAGATATTTGGATTCGAATCTCTATCCCAACTGCCATTTTCTCCCCAAATCATATACCCCAGCTTTAATGCTAGAAGGAGAAGCAGACAGACTGACTGACAGAAAACCTGTGAAAAGGGGTGTGGGGAGGAAGGGGGGGGGGCAATGAAATGAAATACTAAATTGTATACTTAAATAAATGTTAATATTTACAGAGAAATGTGTCAATTGTGTTTTTTGTCTATAGTGCTTTTTGATATGTTGTTATATATTTAATGGTGATTTGATGTTACATTACTTTCCATGTCTGTTGTCACATGTCCGAATACTTCACCCATACCGAAATGGCGTTCTATCATTATAAGATCGCTGAATGAGGTTTTTCTTCCCTCAGTCTTCCCTTAATCATAACCCTACATTTTACCATGTGTGATGTCACGCATGGGAAAATGTAGGGTCAGACAGTGAGACCATATCACACTCTTTGTGCCTTTTCTCAGGCTAGGATGAACCGATTTCTAAAATGTTTGCACATTTATACTACATAGGATCTCAGAGTAGCCTGGCTCCGCCCTCCTACCTACTTCCGCTCAATTTTCATTTCACTTCAGTAGTCAGTCTGGGTGTGCGGTGTATTCATGGATTCCTGCTCGAACAGATTTTTTACCGGTCCAATCAGCGAACAGAGGGAGTGGCTGAGAACGATGACGTCGAAGTTGCGCGGCTGTTTCAGTTGTAGTCAGATGCAGGCTCATGACATACGTCACGACCAAACGTTATACGATTGGTTGACAGATCCAGAGTGGCACTGGGCAGATCCAATAGTTTTTTAACAGCAGACTCTCCAAGTCGCTAACATTGACAAGCATTCCAGACCTGTACAAGTGAGTTGAAGTACGATTCTGGTAGGACCAGGCTAAATGAGTATGAT
>CM049400.1:33942500-33945000 GCA_026929865.2 Hyperoplus lanceolatus | reverse complement strand
CACACACAGGCATAGTCTCACACACACACACACACAGAGGCATAAACACACACAGGCATAGTCTCACACACACACACACACACACACACACACACACATAGAGGCATAAACACACACAGGCATACTCTCACACACACACACACACACACACACACACACACACATAGAGGCATAAACACACACAGGCATACTCACACACACACACACACACACATAGAGGCATAAACACACACAGGCATAGTCTCACACACACACACAGCACACACACAGCACACACATAGAGGCATAAACACACACAGGCATAGTCTCTCACACACACACACACACACACAGAGGCATAAACATACACAGGCATACTCTCACACACACACACACACACACACACACATAGAAGCATAAACACACACAGGCATACTCTCACACACACACACACACACACACACAGCACACACACAGCACAAATAATAACAATCAGAAGATAGTTTAGTAGTAGAGGGATTTAAGGAGCACTCCAACAATGTTTCCCATGAAGATCTCGTTACTGAGTAGTGGTTACTTCAATTCATGATGTGTATCCAATTAGTTTTCAGAGTATGGAGAAGGATGCAGCCCTGACAATGACGTTGGCTGTGTTGTAAAAGCCCTACTAACGTCCTCCCTCCTACATACTCAACGGTTGCGTTCTGAATCTCATACTTTCTACTATATAGTATGTAGAAAAAAGGATTTAGGATGTCCCGATTCTTGTGGCCAGATTTAGGATGGTGAGAAGTACCCGGATGTCCTACTTCATGCGGCCAAGATTGTTAGTGTTGAAAAGTGCATCCTATTTGGGCGATTCTGACCCACAATCCAGTGCGCACGTGAAGTGACGTAACATCGACGAAGCCTCCATATGAAAACAAACGGGGATGCGACGGATATAAAAGCAAGAGGCAAGATCAAGGCGCAATGTTATGATGAAATAAGAGAGAGAAGTATGTCCCAATAGTATGCCTACTGCATCCTAACTAGATTATTTTTATCGTCGGCTGTAGTATGTAGAATAGAAAAAAGAAAGAGGAGGAGATTCGGAACGCAACCAACATGTATATACTCCATACTGTCTACTTAACCAGTGACTCTGTATGTGAAGTTCTTTTTAATTATTTTATTTTTTATTTTGCTGACTTTTATTGAACTTCAAGATTCACAACACTGTATTTCATGCACAGATTAAAATGTCAGGTCATGGCGGCCGTGCGTATGCGTCCAAATCTTAAATGTGGCTTCAATATGAAAACCATTAATGATGTAGAAAAGTGTCACATGATATAACGATCTAAAAATAAAGAGGAAAATGTCAGCTTTAATGACCAGTCTGCCTGTGTGTCGCCGTCATAATTAAAAGTCAAAAGGCTTTTGAATGTCACGGTTTCGACTTAATTCTTCCGTCTTGTGTTTTATCTAGGAGGGACCGCCCGATAAGAGCACAGAGGAGCGAGTTCCAGTGACCGCCATTGAAGCCGGAGAGATTCTCAATAATGACCAGAAAATCATTTCTACAAAGGAGAAGAAAGTCCAGAATGTTTCAAGCAGAAATAACACAAAAGCAGACGAGATTGAGAAGAAAGATGAGTGCAAAAAACCAGCTACGATCAGGATTAAAAGCCCGAACAAGAACTGTTTGGCAAAAGCCTCAAAAGGGAGTGAAACCAGACTCGATCTTAACCAAAATTTGACCTTTACGTCTGAAAAACAAGGCGAAAAAAACCCAACCGTAATCGACACAACCCTTGAGCAGATCCTTTCCGACGACCCCACCATGAGAGAAGTCAACCTGAACAACATCGAGGATATTTCCCAGGAGGCATTGCTTCGTTTCGCCGAGGCCTTGTGCACGAACTCTCACGTGACTGTTTTCAGTCTCGCCAACACGCACGCCGACGACAGGGTTGCGTTCGCTGTCTCCAAAATGCTGCGGGAAAATCAATCCGTGAAGAACTTGAACATCGAGTCAAATTTCGTGTCGGGTCAAGGCATATTGGCGTTGATAGCGGCCTTGCAAAACAACAGTTCACTAATCGAGCTTCGTTTTCACAACCAGAGGCACATCTGCGGAGGGAAAGTCGAGATGGAGATGGTGACGTTGCTAAGAGAAAACCACACTCTACTCAAACTCGGTTACCAGTTCGATCTCCCCGGCCCGAGGATGTCCGCGACGAGTATTCTGACGCGCAACCAAGACAGACAGAGACAGCGCAGGCTACGAGAAAAACAGCAAGAAAGTCCTCAAGAAGTTACGGGGCAAAATCCTGGTTCGTTTGCAGAGAATAGACAACCGAAAAAGCCGGCGCAACCTTCCAAAACTGTTGTAAATCAGAACAGAAATCCTACTATCCCCACTGTCCCTACTACAACTCTAGAATCGCCCACGAGAAAAATCGCCGAAATGGTCAAGCAGCAAGAAGGCTCAAACAGCGTGAAGAGTCAGGTGGTGAATCTACGGAAGCCCTTAAAG
>CM049400.1:33870000-33935000 GCA_026929865.2 Hyperoplus lanceolatus | reverse complement strand
GCCACTTCAGTGGACTCTTGTGTGTCATCCAATGCATTGCCAACCAGTGGCCAACTATTGTAAGAGCAGCCACAATTAGTCAAAACCAAGATGGCCGACAGGGAGCAGAAAAGTTGTTTAGCTCAGGAATATCCTGTAAATACTTCAAAAATAGCAGACTCTGGCAGGTAAAAAAAATATGGCAACATCAAGTAACATCTTGGGAGTCATATAGTTGTTTTCCAATTATTGATTTTACATTGGGAGGAAATTATGTTTAATCACCTGTCCACTAAATTGGACATCATGCATCACCGACTTCAATAAATACTATGACTGTAGATGTGTTGTGCTTGAAAAAGCTTACTTTGGTGTAACTTTTTGGTTTTAAATCAATTGATTTATGTTATTAGAATGCAACTTGAAGTATTTGTGTAAAAAAAAAAAAAAAAAATCCAGATTATTCTATTATGTGTAAAACAGTTGGTGTCACTATGATGCCAATTTTCATATAACAATAACTTTGATGAAGTGATGTACAAGTCAGTAGGCTGTACTACTGAATTACACATGAAAAAGAGAAACTGGAGAATCAAGGAAAAAGTTGTCTGTTATTTTCATAGAAAATTTTGATTGAAAAAAATTATCCCATACTTTTGCATTAGATTGAAATACTGGAATATGTTAATATATGTGAACAGGCATTGAAAATATATATTATTTTATAGTTTTCAGATAATATATAATTTTTTTCACTGTTTTGTTAAATAAATAAGTGCAAAGTTGAGAAGTCAAAACGCATGGAGTCCACCCGAGTGGACATGTGTAAATCTCTCTGAAAAATGTGAGTTTAAAAAAAAATTGAAGTTATATTTTTTCTTTTCATGCCTAAAGAAGTATAAAATCACTTGAGAAAAAAAATCCAGACTAAGGATATCATAATTCATGCATGAAAGGGTTAAAATATAGTAGCACATTTCTGACTTAACCCAGCATACCTACCAATGTATTTTGATTCCCTTACACTCACACAATTTTTTAACAGATCAACAGATCTCTACAAAATAATCCATTCACACAGAGACATTGTTCTTCTTTAGTATTCACTAAAATGTTCTCAATTTGCACGTTTTCTATGCTACTAGTTTCTGGTAAGATACATTTACACTAATTGACTGCACCAAATATTGCACTTTTTTGTATTTCTGCACATGACATTAAATCATTTGAAATCTGTTGGTGGTATTGTTGAAATAAATAACACTTAAAAAACAAAATCAACAACAAATTCTTCACACACAAATGAAAAAAGGTGGTTCTCTACATGAATAACCAAACCAACCTGCCCTCAGAACTATGAAGTTGGCCTATGTTTGGTTGCAACATTTAGGCTTAGTTCATTCTCCTCTCATCACTGAAAAAGCACTGAAATCATTACAAAAAAGTTCTTAATCTTTTAACTCAAATCTGTTCCTTCAATTATTTCCAACTTCTTTGTGCCTTGTGTCTTTCTTTGCATTAAGAACTTTTTTAGGTCTATTTTTATTTTTTATTTTTAGAAACAATACAGAAAGCAGGACCTTGGTGGTTACGGCAATAATTAAAACAGGATGATGCTGCTCGTCAGCTTCATTGTGGTAGGACCCGGCTGGTTGGTCAATTGGCCAGGTTTCTGAAAAACTGGTCAGACCTGGCTGGTCGTGTCAACCTGAAGACTGATGTCAAAGCCTTTAGAAGGTATAGTCCCCAAAGGGAAATTCTTTTTCACTAAAATGTACGTTATGTGGAGAGAGAATTTAAACCTGTTTGTAGACCCAGGAAAATTACAGAGTAACTGATGTAGAAGAACTACAAAAGGAACCCAACCTGTTTTTTCATGGGATCCAAATACTTTTCACAACAACACCCAGACACAAGTAGCAGATAGGCCTACATGTGTTTTCCGTGAGCAGGAACGACTCAGGAAATATAATCCAGCCAAAAGTTTTTAATATCAAAACCCAATCTTGTCACCATTTGGCACACAAAGGGTTTATAGGATGGATTATGTTTGAAACAGTTACACTCCGCTGTGCTCAATCTGAAACATTTTGAACATTTCTGCTTTTTAAATGGCCGTAAGCGGAGCCGCGGCTCTGTGTAAACACCCAACTTTGAATAGATATTGACATAAATATCTAAAAATAAAGTTTAGTTTAGTTAGGTTCTTGGCTTCCAAAGACCATGGGCCCCCAAAGTGGCTGGGCCCTAGAAAGCCTTCCCACGTTCTACCCCTTATGGGCAGGCCTGCCCACGCAAATGGCTGGGCCCCTGAAAACCTCCAGTCAATGGGCCCCCCTTACCCATTACTCCTATCAACAATGAGTGTGAGTGCGCTCATCCCTCAATAAACACATACATGTATTTGTAGAGAGACTAACTATCCTATTAACCAGGGACTTGCAGGGACAGTTGGGGGAGCAAGGGCTCATTATTATTTTAAAATAGTAGCACATTTCTGACTTAACCCAGCATACCTACCAATGTATTTTGATTCCCTTACACTCACACAATTGTTTAACAGATCAACAGATCTCTACAAAATAATCCATTCACACAGAGACATTGTTCTTCTTTAGTATTCACTAAAATGTTCTCAATTTGCACGTTTTCTATGCTACTAGTTTCTGGTAAGATACATTTACACTAATTGACTGCACCAAATATTGCACTTTTTTGTATTTCTGCACATGACATTAAATCATTTGAAATCTGTTGGTGGTATTGTTGAAATAAATAACACTTAAAAAACAAAATCAACAACAAATTCTTCACACACAAATGAAAAAAGGTGGTTCTCTACATGAATAACCAAACCAACCTGCCCTCAGAACTATGAAGTTGGCCTATGTTTGGTTGCAACATTTAGGCTTAGTTCATTCTCCTCTCATCACTGAAAAAGCACTGAAATCATTACAAAAAAGTTCTTAATCTTTTAACTCAAATCTGTTCCTTCAATTATTTCCAACTTCTTTGTGCCTTGTGTCTTTCTTTGCATTAAGAACTTTTTTAGGTCTATTTTTATTTTTTATTTTTAGAAACAATACAGAAAGCAGGACCTTGGTGGTTACGGCAATAATTAAAACAGGATGATCCTGCTCGTCAGCTTCATTGTGGTAGGACCCGGCTGGTTGGTCAATTGGCCAGGTTTCTGAAAAACTGGTCAGACCTGGCTGGTCGTGTCAACCTGAAGACTTATGTCAAAGCCTTTAGAAGGTATAGTCCCCAAAGGGAAATTCTTTTTCACTAAAATGTACGTTATGTGGAGAGAGAATTTAAAACTGTTTGTAGACTCAGGAAAATTACAGAGTAACTAATGTAGAAGAACTACAAAAGGTACCCAACCTGTTTTTTCATGGGATCCAAATACTTTTCACAACAACACCCAGACACAAGTAGCAGATAGGCCTACATGTGTTTTCCGTGAGCAGGAACGACTCAGGAAATATAATCCAGCCAAAAGTTTTTAATATCAAAACCCAATCTTGTCACCATTTGGCACACAAAGGGTTTATAGGATGGATTATGTTTGAAACAGTTACACTCCGCTGTGCTCAATCTGAAACATTTTGAACATTTCTGCTTTTTAAATGGCCGTAAGCGGAGCCGCGGCTCTGTGTAAACACCCAACTTTGAATAGATATTGACATAAATATCTAAAAATAAAGTTTAGTTTAGTTAGGTTCTTGGCTTCCAAAGACCATGGGCCCCCCAAGTGGCTGGGCCCTAGAAAGCCTTCCCACGTTCTACCTGGAGCTGTATTAAATGTCTTTGTGAATTTGAATGAAACAGTCGGAGTTGAGTCAGGTGTTTCAGGCGTTTTTCGCTCGTCCAAAATTTACTTAAACTAAAAACTCGTGATTCGCTCTGATCATTTGATCGCCTTCAAGCTGAACAAGAGCCCTCCGCGCTTGTCGGTCTTTATTTCTAGCAAGTCACCCGTTCGCTCTACATTATCCCTTACTTAACACCATATTGTATTAACCCTATAAGGCCTGAACCATGAAATAAATTACAAAACATTCTAATTCTTTGAAACTTATTTTCTTAAATAAATTATTAAAAAGCAATTTGCATATATGAGTTTTTTGTGATTTTCGGCAATTTATTGCTCACGGTTTATGTAAAAAAACAAACAATAACGTATTTAAACAAATAATTGTTAAAGCTGGGGTATGTGATTTCTGATTGGTTAAAGTTAACATGAGCTGACACTTTGACCAATCAGAGCCAGGCTCCGATTCCCTGTTCTTATTGGCTGTTGGGACTGTCCATTCACTTTGGCACGACTTTGTTGGTGTAGAGCGTGTCAGGGAGGGGACCATAGGGGAGGGACCAAAGAGAACAAGTGGAGCGGTTGAGGTATTTGGATTCAAATCTCTATCCCAACTGACATTTTCTCCCCATATCCTCCACCCCAGCTTTAACCCATTCAACTATGAGTTTCTTTTAAAAACCTTCACATTTCAATGTGCCCTGTGTACAGTTGACTAAATGAACCTAACAAAGTAGATGCAATAGAAATCCAGTGATTAGTCTTTGAACAGGAGAAAGTCTTTCAGTCTGTTGGGCAGTGAGATGCACATGAGGTCGCTGCAGCTCAGGTGTTTCCTGATCTCCACTCGGCTGAGGTGGGACAGAGAGCGAGGGTTACCTGTCAATCACACAGACAAAACGCCATGTTAGCTGTTTATTTAGTTCTGTCTTTTGTTTGTGTGTGTGTGTTCACTTTTACACTTGTGTTTGTGTTCTTAAAAAAAAAAAATTCTAAAATAAAGTATTAAGAAAAAATCACACAGGAAAAAGTAGTTTTTAATTTTCAAACTATCGTTAAAACAAATCTTGTTTTCAAATAAATACATTTAAAAATAATAATAATAATCATCATTTTCAAATATCTAGTGCTTGTCAATGGGGGTTTAATTAGAAAGGGAGCGAGAAGGGGGCGCCCTTAGCTCAGTTGGTAGGGCGTCCCCCCCCATGGGCCTCGGCCAGCAGCAGACCCGGGTTCGATTCCAGCCCGCGGTCACTCCCCTCTCTGCCCTATTTCAACTCTGTCTATACACCATCAATAAAGCATAAAAATGCCAAAAAAAATGTACTCACTAGTGGTCCAGTGGATGTGAGGCCACTCCTTGTGTGTCTGCAGGGTCTCAGTCAGTTTGCCACAGAGAGAAACCTGACCGACATGTTCCAGTAGAATGGACACGACTCGCCCGGCCAGAGACGCCAGCCAGGAAACGCTCACAAAGTCACAGAACTGGAAGGGAGACAAAACGCAACATAACACTTTGACAATAGCCACCAGCCACGAGACACTCACAAAGTCACAGAACTGGAAGGGAGACAAAACACAACGTTACATTGTTTACACCTGACTGACTGTAGAGAATGTTAAACTTGATTAGTTTGTTGGGGCTCCCTTAGCTCAGTTAGTAGGGCGTCCCCCCTCCCCCGGGCCGGGCCCAGCAGCAGACCCGGGTTCGATTCCCGGCCGCGGTCGTTCTCAGCATGTCACTCCCCTCTTTGCTCCATTTCACCTCTGTCTCTCTGAACTATCAATAAAGCATAAAAATGTCCAAAAAAAAAAAAAAAAACTTGATTAGTTTGTGACAAAAGCGGTAGTGTTTTTACTGCGCCAGCTGTTGTTCCTGGGTGAGCGTATACCCATGACAAAGGCATTAAGAAAAACTATATAAAAATAGCATTCTTTGCACTGATGGTCTCGTTTGCTGTTACATGTAATTTATGATCATCAGAGGAAAAATGAGACTGTTTCAGAAATATTTGAAAGTTCCTCGTAGCACACTTAAATCACCCGTTGTACTTGATTAAGTGTCATATTGTTAAGATATTTATTTTTGGCATTTTTATGCTTTATTGACAGTGCAGAGAGACAGAGGTGCAATGGGGCAGAGAGGGGAGTGACATGCAGAGAACGACCGCGGGCGGGAATCGAACCCGGGTCCGCTGCTGGGCCCGGCCCGGGGGGGGGACGCCCTACCAACTGAGCTAAAGGCGCCCCTAGGTGTCATTAATAATTTTGTAAAAAAAACTCACGGCAACTTTTTCCTCCTGATCTTCTTCCTCTGAGTAATCCGCCTCGCTCAGTTCATCCCAGTCGTCCCCATGGTTACAACAGAAACACTTCTCCGCTCGGTAACCGTTGTTAAGCAACAGCCTCATCATGACCTCATCTTTCAAACAGTACTGCAGCGCCGTGGGAAACACCGTGTCATTCACCACCGTAAAATAACAGTTCACATTCGCTTTCGCCTTTAAAAGCATTTTAACGATCTCGTATCTCCCCGACCGCACCGCCACCAGCAGACAACAAAGAGGGTCCAAATCGGGCTTAGCTCCCGATTTTAACAAGATCTCAGTACACGTTATATCGCCGTTGGAAACAGCGAAATACAGCGGGCTCGTGCGCATGTCTCCGTAGTTTTCCGACAGGTGGGGGGCTAGCGTTGCGTCCACGTTAAAGCCGTTTTTCAGCAGCAGTTCCAGACAGTCTCTGTGGCCTCCGTCGGCTGCAGAGTGAACGGGACTGTGGCCGGACAGACGCAGGGCTCGGCGGGTCGTGAGAGGGATTAAAGTCCTCACAGCTCTGGAGGGGAGGAGAGGAGAGGAGAGGGTTGGTATAATGGTGATCACAGAGAGAGACAGACAGACAGACACACAGACAGGTAAGGCAGGCAGACAGACAGACAGACAGATGCGCGCACACACACACACACACACACAGGTAAGACAAACACACACACACACACGCAGGCAGACAGACAGACAGACAGACAGACAGACAGACACACACACACACACATACAGAGCTGTATCTCTGGCAGTACTCACGTGTAGTGTCCCTCGTAGGCTGCGTGGTGGATGGGCAGCTGTGAGCTCAGGTTGGGAACGTTTGGATTGGCTCCGTTCTGCAGCAGAATGTCGATGCATTCCGGATTCCCAGAACCGGCCGCATCGTACAAGACGCTGTCGCCGTTCGGGGCCTGAGCGTTCACATCAGCACCTTCAAGTAAAGACAGAAAATAATTACATTTTCTATTTATTTTTCCTTAAATTTTTTTTTTTTTAAACAATCATATTTTCACTGCCGTTCGTCCTGAACAAATTATGATCATTTCCATTGCTAGGAAACATGCTGAATTAATGTGAAATCTGTACATTTGACTGATAAATCATTTAAGCTCGATTATAGGGGAGCACAAGTAAAAAGCGTCTCACCTTACCCCACTCTCCCCTATACATTTAAAAAAAAACTCTGTCGAAGCTGTTAGGATAAACAATTATTATCGTTTCACCATGTTTGATGAGTAGCTCCAGGACTTGGGGGTGGCTGTACTCTGCGGCGATGCCCAGAGGAGTGACTCCGTGTGGGTCGGTCTCTGCCACTCGACCCCCTCTCTCCAGCAGGAGCTCCATGATGTGAGCACAGCCGGCCCGCGACGCCTCGTGCATGGACGTCCATTTCTTTAAACACACCTGCTCCACTGAAGCACCGCAAGCTATCAGACTGGAAACCATCTGGTAAGACCCGGACCGGACAGCTGTGAAGGGGGTAAGGGTTGTTTATTATTATTGTACATTGTGTGTGTGTGTGTGTGTGTGTGTGTGTGTGTGTGTGTGTGTGTGTGTGTGTGTGTGTGTGTGAGAGAACATGAGATCAAATTACTGACTATTACTGAGACTATGACTACTTGCAAACACTACGGCTTTTGTCCAAAGGGGGCGCAAGAATTAACATCAACTAAAAGTTCCTTGTAGCATCTTTAAGTGTTTGATGGTCACAAAATGATCCACCACTTAATGTTGAAACAACCTACGCCCAATGTGGTTAAGAACGATTTAAAAGGTTTTCCTAAGGGCACAATGTTGGAGACGCACAGTGCAAAGAATGCTATTTGTATATAGTTTTTATTAATGTCTTTGTCATGGGTATACGCTCACCCAGGAACAACAGCTGGTGTAGTAAAAACACTACCGCTTTTTTCCTAGGGACACAATAGCTGTGTTCAAAATCGTTCCCTATTCCCCTCACTCACTATTCCCTGTATAGTGTTCATGACATAGTGAACTATATAGGGAACGAACAAACGAGAATTCCGACACTTCGCTGAACATTTCGAAACGTCATTTTAGCGTCATTAAATCCTGACCGCATTGCATTGTGGTATACGGGTGTGACATTTAGGGCACATCGTATGTTCACTCAAATTTTGGGCTATGTTATTGTCCACTATATAGTGAATGAAATCAACCACTGAGAATTCGAACAACGCTACAAAATAGTCCACTATATCCGTGATAGGGAACGATTTGGAACACAGCTTATGTTGTATATTATGCTCTGTCTGACCTAGTAGCAGAGGAGACTCATTCTTGCTGTTGGTCGCGTGAGGAGACGCTCCGTGTTGCAAAAGCATTTCCACGTTTTCCAGCAAACCTTCCCTCACAGCCAGAGTCAGACACGTCTCGCCGTCTGGAGTCTGTTCCTCCAGACGCAAGCTGAAAGAAGCTGAGACAGGAGGCAAAACGTTTGACATTATTTACCCTAAAATTTGTTTAGGTCAAGCTAAGGCAAGTTTATTTCTATAGCACTAATCAGACACAAGGCCATTCAAAGTGCTTGTAATTGGATTGTCTTTTGTTTTTGGGTTCCTTCTGTCAGGTTAATGTGTGTGTGTGTGTGTGTGTGTGTGTGTGTGTGTGTGTGTGTGTGTGTGTGTGTGTGTGTGTGTGTGTGTGTAATCTAAAAAAAAACACCATAAATAAAGAATTAAAAATGTATAATGTATTTTAAAGTCACTATCAACAGCTGTGACCCCTTACCCACCCCAGAGGACCGTCTCGAGGACCCGGACCAGAGGTTGGGCCGCGGCCATGTGCAGAGGGAACCAGCCGCCCTCCTGCTCCTCACTGAAGACTGATGGAGCTTTACACAGCTGCTGCAGGGCCAACAGGTCTCCTGCACGGACAGGAGAGGGGAGGTAAGGTTTACTAGGGTTCTTTTTTTATTTTTTGGGGCATTTTTTGACTTTATTAGACAGTTACGAGAGACACAGTTGACATGGGGCAGATACAGTAGGAGAGGATTCTTTTTTTAATGTTTTTAATTTTTTTTTTAATCTGCCCCTTCCCCATCCTTGAAAGGTTCAAACATTTTTTTTGCATTTTTTTTTTTTACTTTTATTAGACAGTTTGTAGAGACAGAGATGAAATGGGGGCAGAGAGCGGAATGACATGAAGAGAACGACCCGGGCTGGATTCTAACCCGGGTCTGCTGTGAAGAGGACTGAGACTCTATGGGGCTAGCTCATATCAAAACCTATGGACACAGACAACCCGGCGCGGTTATGTTGTGCAGAGCCGGCCCGAGGCATAAGCAAACTAAGCGGGCGCTTAGGGCCCCCGACCGCCAGGGGGACCCCCTCAAAAAAAAAAAATAATAATAATTAATTTTTTTTTTTTTAGTTTGTGTGTTTGATATTAACATCATACTATGCAAATGTGAGTTATCATACAAGAAAAGGAATACAATGTTTTGGTCTAGATAATTAATAGCCTAACATTTTAATCAGTTCATCTGGGAGCTAATCCGAAATTATCTGATCATGTCACGTTCACATCCATGCACAGTGTGTATTGAGTTTATTTAAAAACAATTGGAAATGGGGCTGCCCTCAGTTGCCCATGTACTGTGTATAGTCTATAGCCTATTTCAGCCTCGTCTGTGGAAAAAAAGATACAGTAGAGTTCTGCTTCGTTCCTCTCACTGCATTTAAATGCATTCATTATATTACAGAGAAATATGTCCCGTAAAAGAAAAAGAGCTCCAAGCCCATCACAGAGGACCTTGCATAATATTTTATATTAATATTTTTATGGAAAATCCATGTGCATTTCTTCAATAGCTTGTAATTCATCCGACCCAGTGTCTCCAAATTATTTGTTCACACAAAATTTCTCAGATTTAGCTTCTTAATTTTCCTCTCAAAGTGCACCAGATTCATGCATTTCACTTTAAAAAGGTTAAAAAAATCTCACGGGGGGGCATACCCCCGGACTCCCCTAGGAGGGTCGGAATCTCGGCTGTCTAATATTTTCGCGCATGCTGCACAGTGGAGGCACTAGCGGAAAACACTGGGTGTGTGGATGATATTTAACAAAGTTCTATAGTTTCAGCAGCGCTAACATTGGAGAGGGGGCCCCCAATCCTATTTCGCTTAGGGCCCCCTGAAGGCTTGGGCCGGCTCTGATGTTGTGTGACGTAGAGGGATCCTGTTGGAATCCCCTCGGAACAGAAATATTGGAACCTGTTGAATTGTCATTGCTTGGACAGTTTGTGTTGCTAACTTTACCAGAATATGACGTGTTACCTTGTTTGATGGCTTCAGCGAACTTCACAGCCTCACTGCTGAAAGGAAACATAAGGGGACACAGTTTTAAGAAAAATTGCAAAATGTACAAACGTAGTGAGGTTGGGTTGAGTTTTTTTAGTTTTATTTGCAAGATAAACAAGATTGAAATAGCAAAAAATATGCACATAGACACAGAGCAAGACATACATGCACGGGTGGGACAACAGAACCCCCAGAGGGCTCATAAAGGATGCCCACCTAACATTAGATAATAGACAATTAGGTAAAGAAATAAAGTTAACGTAAAAAGACAAAAAAACAACTACAAAATCATGTTACAAATGCAAAACGGAAACCATTTTAGTTCATATGGTCAAAAAGCAAAAATAAATAAATAACTGACAAGCACAATGACCAACTTGCCCTACCAACTGAGCTAAGGGCGCCCCAAGATGAGATACTTTTTAAGATGTTTTTTGAAAGTAACTAAGTTGGGTCCATTTACCTGACTGGTCCCTTTAAACGTTCTCTCTGACACGACTCCTGAATGCTCATCTGAACATCAGAGTCCAGGAGTTCATCTTCATCCATGTCGTCTGCCGCGTCCATCCTTATGACATCACACACGCACACACACACACAGAGACAGACAGACAGAGACACACACACACAGACAGACAGACAGACACACACACACACACACACACTTAGAATTACAAGGAACTATTAAATGTTTACGTACGCATGTAAGCGCTAACAAATATCAGAAGGACACAGGCGCTGGGGTCGTAAGGAAACACTACCGCTTTAGTCCAAAAGGGGTATAATAGCTACAATCAACTAAATGTGATTAAACTCATTTACAATGATGTTGAGTCAAACAAATGCAAAGCAAAAACAACAACACAATATACAATGCAAATACATCAAATACACAACAAGGCAAAACAATTGAAACGTTTAGACAGCAAAGTAGAATGGCTGCAATTAAAATGAAATGGGTGAAAGTACAATATAGCCTAATTAAAACAGTTACAGGTAGACTTTGGCAAGATTTAAGATAATATGTCTGAATTTGTAAAAGGATATGAAGGTATAGTTATTTTAATTTGTTGCTGTAAGTTGTTCCAGGAGTCAGGGGCACTGAAGATAAAGGCAGGCAAGGCAAGGCAAGTTTATTTATATAGCACAATTCAAAGGCAATTCAAAGTGCTTAAAAGCTGATCTTGGTTTAAAGCATTGCTATTCAAAATGCTAGTTAGACATCACATCGACCCTCTGCATTCAGTACAGAACTGAGACACAGCTTTCGAGTCTTGGCGAGTAAAGGCCACTGGTGTTAAATTACCTTAATTAATTACCTTTATTAACTTAATTTAGTTTATATTTTTATATGTTTATTTTTCGTTTACTGCCATGCTTACATTTAAAAATCAACAGCTTTCTCTTTTCTAAGCATGATCCATATTCAGTACACTATGACCCACTGACCTGATATACCATTACATAACCCAACAGCTACACAGTGTTACAACACTATCGTTCTGTGTTGGTCTATAACTTTTAAATTACACCTGAAAATGAATTAAACTTTAATTTTATTTTCCTCACCTGTTAAATGTGTAAGTGTTGTAGTCATAGGACCAAGCAGCATGAGAAGCAGCGGCTGAACTCCCCCGACACACACAGAAGCAGACACACACACACACACACGCATACAAACAAGTACACACACAAAGTCATGCACACACACCATGCTATTTATAGGTGTCACCTGCTGCAGTAGTGTATTTAACATGCAGGCCTTTCCACAACACTTAACAGAGTGTAATGTCACTCTCTGCATATGCTACACACATGATAAGTACAACCCATAACTGCCGGCCTGTTTGTATGAATATTTATATAACGATTGATCTAAGAGTGACAACACAACCACACACACGCTATGTCTCACACACACAACCAACCAACTTGGGGAGTATTTTCAACGTCCAACGCTGTTTAACAACTTGATTAGGAGAGTGAAATATTATTATTATTATTATTATTTAATTTATTTAAAAGGGACAATGTACAGTTAGAACATAAATGTTGCCATTTGATGCACTATACCAGATTATAGCTTTAAGCTAATTTGCATCTGTAGTCCCTTGGCAGGTCACAAAAATACAACACAGTAACAAGACAGATTATTAGTATACAGGGATAAAACACCACAACAACATGGCTACACACGTCTGCGTGCAACTCCCCCACCTTCCTCATCCCACCCACGCCCACACACAAAAACAAGTCTAAGGACCAAATTAGTGGTTGCAGAGCTGAGCAGCTTTTAACAGATTTTTTAGGTTAGATTTGAAGACTCTGAGAGAGCTACTGCCCCTTACGGCGTCAGGTAAGGTATTCCACTGGTTTGTGGCTCTTACAGAAAAAGCAGATTGCCCCGCTACAGTGCGGCGAAATGGTATGGTACAATCTCGTATGGAGGATATTCTAGTGGATCTGAGGGAATTTGACGAGCGAGCGTGGACAAAAACACATAATGACTGTGGGGCCAAACCATTTAAAATTTTATAGACCATACACAAATTGACGAATAACCTAAAATTGTCAAAGCTCAATAACTCATGTTTCTCAAGTATCCACAATGATGATAACGAATTGGCTTTTTGTCCAGTGTTTTTAAGGTTTGTTTGTATAAAGACTCCAGAGGTCTCAAAGTAGATTCACCAGCCTGCCCCCAGCAGGTGATACAATATGACATGCGGGACAAAATCATGGCGTGCATAAATATCTTGGCTGCATCCAGAGAGAGACAATTTCTGATGTGTTTAAAATTAACTAAATTGTATTTTATGGTTTTAACCATTTTTTTGACATGTTTCTTAAATTTTAAATTTGGATCCAGAAACAGGCCAAGATATTTAAATTCAGTAACTATATCAATTCGTTCACCTTTAATGAGAATCTCAACATCAGGGATTTGTACCATGGTTTTAGAAAAAAACATACATTTTGTTTTGTTTACATTTAAACTCAAACATGATTGACCAAGCCAAAGAGTGATTCTCTCCAGTGCAGTTGTTAACTTAGCAGCTGCTAAGTCAGCTGTTTTAGCATGTACATGAACAACAGTGTCATCTGCATACATCTGCAGATCGACGTCAGCACACTGTTCAGCAAGATCATTAATATAAAGACTAAATAATAAAGGACCTAATACCGAGCCTTGTGGGACTCCCATAGTACATGTCCTGTAACTGGACTGTGCATCACAGACTTTAACACATTGCCTCCTGTTTGATAAATATGACGACATCCAAGCCAGAGCTCTAGGCGAAAAATTAAATTTAGAAAGTTTTGATATTAAGACACTGTGGTTAACTGTATCAAATGCTTTACGCAGGTCTAAAAATACAGCACCAACTACTCCGCCTTTATCGAGCCGTGATTTAATTTGCTCTATTAAATGTAAGGAGGCAGTCTCGGTTGAATGGTTCGCTCTAAAACCAAATTGCATACAATGTAGACCAAAATTGCTGGTGTTAAGAAATGAGGTCAGTTGTTCAATGACAACCTTTTCAGCAATTTTTGAAAATACTGGCAGTATGCTTATAGGTCGATAGTTACTAGCTTCAAGGCGGTCTCCAGATTTAAAAACAGGTGTGACAATGGCACATTTCCAGTCATCAGGAAAAAGACTACGTTTAAAAGAGATTAATTAGGTGAGTGACAGGACAGGATAAAATATCCTTATGTGACTTAACAAACTTGGTGTCAAAGTGAAAAGCATCTCTAGATTTTGAGCTTTTCAGAGAGCTGATGATTTTTTGTACTTGTGACACATTTGTTTCTACCAGTTCAAAGACCGGGGCTGTTTTATCTAGTGGAGCAACATCCAGTTTTCTTGTTGGAAATTTTTTCCCAAGTTCACATACAGATTCAAGAAAAAAATTATTAAGAGCAGAAGCAACAACACAATTATCTTCAATTAACTCTCCCTGTACTTTTAATATAAGATCTCCAATAGATTTATGGTTTCTCCTTGTGAGATCATCAATATTTTCCCATATCAATTTAATGTTGCCTCTTGCCTCATTTAAAATATTGACATAAAATCGGGATTTAGCTGATCTTAGTTCTTGGATAACTTTGTTCCTCAAACCTTTATAAACCAGCATATCAATTTCTCTTCTAGTTTTAATTGCCTTCCTCAGTGCAGCATCTCTAGTTTTCATCAGCTTCCATAAATTCTCATTGAACCAAAATAAGGTAACAAGAGATAATACACTATTTAAAACATACAGATGATTATATTACATTTCTACCAAAATGTAAAAATGTCTGAAAGTGAACAAATAGAATACATTCTACACACGTCACCTTTAATGAGAACATGTATTGAACTCTGAGATCCTATGTGGTATATTTATATATTTGCTTTTTTTTTTTTTTTTTTTTTTTTAAATTGGTTCATCCTAGCCTGAGAAAAGGCAAAAAGGGTGTTTTATGGTCTCACTGTCTAACCCTACATTTTCCCATGGGTGATAGGATTAACAATGACAGCTGGGCTGATAAAACAGACAGGAAACAGAAGGGGCCCTGAGATAGAACTCAGTGGAACACCGGAAGAGATTGGAAATGAATTGAATGAACATAAACTAGAAACAGATTTCACACAAAGGAACTTATTATGCTGCAGAATGTTTTTATTTAGTAAGGGATAATGTATAGCGAGTTGTGGGTCAGAACCTCCATAAAGCCGCAGGGAAAGTAACATCATATGGTAGCTGGTGGAGTAAGGCTTCAGTATCTCCTCGCACAGAGAAATGGTCTCTTATTGAAACATACAATATCATGCCATTCAGATCCTGTAGAAAGAAAATAATTGATTATTTTTTTATTTAACCAGGTTAGTCTCATAGAGATTAAAATCTCTTTTTCAAGAGAGACCTGGCCAAGATGGACAGCAGAACACAGTTACACATAAAAACACAATACAAAATACAAGTTCAATATTAAGTGCAGTTGTAAAACATAAAAATAAAATTAGATTAACTGAAAACATTCCGATGGAGTCCAACTTCAAACTCTTAACAACAGCCTTAAATTGATTTAGAGTTACTAGGTCCTGAAGCTTAAGCTGCTTCTGCAGGTTATTCCATGACGACAGCGCAAAAAACTTAAAAGCTGTTTTACTCAGCTCTGTACGAGCTTGAATAAGTTTAATTACGTTAAGGTGCACTATGCAGTTTAAATACATTTTCTCTACATAGAATTATTCATTGCAAAGAATTGCATCATAAATAAAAACTAAGTAAACTAGGAACCAAACCTTAGACTAGAATATGTTTGTAAACCAAACCGTGGGCCCTGCTGCTGTAAACAGTGAAACGGTAACTTTTCAGGAAGCTTTCTAACTTCAGTGTTCCAGGGAAAGTTTGTTTATTCAGTTATGAGAATATACCTTAGAAAATGTTCAATTCTCTGACACACCTAAAGTTACACAGGCTGTCTCTTGATTCAGGGGTTGCAGCCTCAACCGATTGCGTCATAGCGGCGCGCAAAGGCTGTCCCGTTTGCAAGGCTCCTTGCAAGGCTCCTCATATGCGGTCGTGAAATGCAGCCTTCGTTTCACGGTTTTGAATGCTGCATCAGATGTATCCTTCGTGGCCCAGCATATCCCATGATTCATTGCGTTTTTTTCAGAGATGGCATACAATAAAATAAAAAATAACAAAACAGCAACGTGTTGCTCCATCTTCTTAACTTTTATCTTCCTTTCTTTTTTTCTTGTACTTTTTTTTCTTTTCGTCTGGTAAGCAACTTCTTTTTCTTTTTTCCTCCGTTGACAGGGCTGTCTCCGTTGGCAGCAATCAGGGTTGCTAGGCAGCACAGGAGCGGCGAGTCGTCACGCAAGGTAACGGCTTGTTACGTAAACCGGAAATGCTCGTAAACCGAGACTGACTCATTTAACAAGGCTCGTTGGCCTTCATAGACCACGAGACTGCGTCCTACCAAGGCTGCAACCCCTGAATCAAGACACAGCCGGTGTGTGCCTTAAATGTCTGTTCTAAAGGCTGAATTAGAAGTACATCAGGAAATTAAAAATGTTTCGTACCTCTATTGGCGCTCACTGCACAGTCTTCGTTCCCTCCGTTAGGTTGGCCTGGAGCCCAGTGTGTGAAGTCAACCTTCGAACCATCTGTCCATAACCACTTTCCCTCCTGGAAGAGAAAGTGAAGCTCAGTTTTCTTTATTAGTCAATTTTACACAAGGCACATTGAAATTAGTCTTTTCTCATCTCCCCTCTCAAGTTCCCACACTCCAGAGGGGGTCAGAGCGCAGGGTCAGCCATAGTACAGACAGACACACTCCAGAGGGGGTCAGAGCACAGGGTCAGCCATAGTACAGACAGACACACTCCAGAGGGGGTCAGAGCACAGGGTCAGCCATAGTACAGACAGACACACTCCAGAGGGGGTCAGAGCAGGGTCAGCCATAGTACAGACAGACACACTCCAGAGGGGGTCAGAGCACAGGGTCAGCCATAGTACAGACAGACACTCCAGAGGGGGTCAGAGCACAGGGTCAGCCATAGTACAGCACCTCTGGAGCAGTTTGGGGTTTTATTGAAAAAAAAAAAAAAAATCTTTATAAAAAAAAATTAAAATAAATCTTACCTGAATAGCATCATATAACCCAAACCAGAATTCAGCACTCTTGCCGAGTTGTTTGCGAACCAGATTGACGAGAAAATTGTTTTCTTCCAAACTGTGGATGGAGGCCAGGTTCCCACCAACGGACAAGCAGGTCAGCTGATTAGGGAGACAGAGAAATACAGTCAGTATGCAACTAAAGGAATACTTCACCCATACGGAACTGGTGGTCTATCATTATTAAATCGCTAATATAATATAATATAATGAATGAGGTTTTTCTTCCCTCAGTCTTCCCTTGACCCAGCTAATCCTAACCCTACATTTTCCCATGTGTGATGTCACACATGGGAAAATGTCTCGTTTGCTGTTACATGTCATTTCTGATCAGAGGAAAAATTAGACTGTTTCAGAAATATTTAAAAAGTTCCTCGTTGCACCTTTAAGTTCTGGGGATGAAATGCAAACCGGTTCTGAACAGGAGAACCAACCAGTAATACAGACGTACCTCTGCCTCAGCCATGGTCTTGGGACAGTCGAACAAGAAGAAACAGCGAGAGCCGTAAGCGGTCCAACCAGAGAGACAAGCTGAGTAAACAGGAAGGAACGAAAAAGTATTAGGGCCACACTTTATATGCCCATGGGGCCACAGGAAAGAAAGAGAAAAACAAGAGTAGGAAGTTATTTTTTAAAATTATTATGCACTTAGAAAATAAAGTCGAAATTTTGTGGAAAAAATACTAAATTCATGGCCAAGGGGAAATGAGAGGGGCTTGAAAACATAATTCTCACATGACCAAAAATGTGTTCCATTACCTAGATACAGGGGGGGGGGTCTCGCATTACCCCGTTCTCCCCTAAATGACAGGTTGATAGCCAATAAGGAGGGACTGAATAACAATACATATATTTATTGACGTTTTTACAACCTAGGCTTTTCATTATATCAAACCTCATCATACAACATGATTAAATAAGTCATAGGAACCAACCTGGAGCTTTTCCTTCAGCGCTGGCGGACCTCTGTGAATATAAACACATTAATCAGCTTGAAAATTGCACATTTACAGGTGTAGTGAGTAACCTTTGGGCGTGTCAGAGAATTGAACATGTTCTAAGGTATATTCGTCATAACTGAATACACAAACTTTCCCTCACAGAAAAAATGTGATCCCTGGAACACTGTTTGAAGTTAGAAAGCTTCCTGAAAAGTTACTGTTTCACTGTTGTTGTTTACAGCAACAGGGCCCACAGTTTGGTTTAAAAACATATTCTAGTCTTACGTCCCAGGTGCCCCATAATCATGTTGTCTTATTTTATGATGATAGAATTATTCAATGCTAAGAATTGCATTTAGAGAATTTTTTTTTTGGAAACTAACTGCAGGCTCTGTGGATGTAAACAATTCTATCTATATTCTAGTCTTACATTTGATTACAGGCCATTAAAAATGATTTTATATGAATTAAATGTTAAGTAAAGTATTTTTTTTTTCAAACTGCAGGCTGTGCTAATGTGAACAAATCCCGCTCCTCTGAAACTGCATAGTGACCCTTTAACGATTCAAAATGTTTACTCACAGAAATCAACAGTCCTCCAGTCAGACTGAGGAGGAACACCAAGTGGAAACCTGAAGTCATCTGTAGAAAATAATTAACACAGAAAAATGAGTTTAAGGTGCTCAGAGGAACTTTCAGTTTTTGTATATTCTTGCACCCCTTTGGATAAAAAGCTGTTATTTTTATTTTTTTTACCACGCCAGCTGTTGTTCCTGTGTGAGCGTATACCAATGACAAAGGCATTAAGAAAAACTTGATAAAAATAGCATTCTTTGCACTGATGGTCTCGTTTGCTGTTACATGTGATTTTGGATAAGCAGAGGAAGCATGAGACTGTTTCAGGAATATTTAAAAGTTCCTCGTAGATATTTTAAGTTTCAAAATAGTAAAGCAACTGTTACCTTTGCTGTAGTGCTGATCCTGATGCAGACAGGTGAGGAGCAGACAGGTGAGTGTGTTGTGAAGGAATACTCACCTGTATATATAGCACTGAGCTCAAACCTGGATTGGTAAGAACACCAATCAAAAGGTTTTTGCATGGAGGTGTGAAAGGTTTCATTGTTTCTATCGGTCTCAGGTTTCTAAAATTCTAAATTATATTTTATCAAACTATTTTTTTCTGGCCAGAAACTTTGGTTGGTTGTTTTTCAGATAGAAAAATATTGCAGACAAAAAACACATTTCTTATATATGTATTCTTTCATACATACTTTCATGTAGATTTTGTTGTTTATTTGACTAAACCTTGTCTGTTTGCGTCTGTATATTTCTCCTATACAACCTTCTTTAACGGACATTATCCCAACATTAGTTTTTTTCAATACTCTGAACCAAAAATTCTGAGAATTTAAAGAAAAAAATCATGTTTTGAAAGAGCACAGTTTCATAATTTGACCACGAAATAATTGAGATATTTAACGAACACATATTTGTTCATGACAAAGTGAAGGCCATCCCATGTATTTAGTTTTTTATTCTATAATACTTTTTCTTCTTCTTGGTCTTCCAACAGGTGCATTTCCCCAGGACGCCCACTATATATAAAAACATAAGGCCGTCTACATGCGGTAAAGCCTTCAGTGATGGCACATGGATTTTATACCTTCTGCTGTACGTCCAGGTTTTTTTCTTAGAAGCTCCGATGGCCTTCAAGTTCAAGAAGTTTATTTTATAGTACTTCTTCTTCTTGATCTTCCAACAGGTGCATTTCCCCAGGATGCACTCAAATAAAAAATGCATAAGGCCGTTAAGTTAGACCGTTCTGTGCTACTGTAGATAGAAACATGGCGGTGCAACGTGGCAATGTCAGTACAGCCCTTTGTGTGTTTGTCTTTGTCTATGTGTCATCATCCTTAAATTTAATCTGATCTCGTGGTTTGTGAAACTTCCTCGTACGTGATACTTACAGGATGTAATGTTCCATGTGAGGAGGATATGGAGCTTGCTTTTGTCATGGTTGGTTAACCGTACGGAGCATAGATGTGGATTTAGGCAGGTTACATGGACTAAATGTTGATTCTGTGCATGAGACCTGATTTTATGGTGATAAACTTCCTCATTCCTGATGTGTGTGTGTGTGTGGCTTGATGTCAAGGAGAGTATCATCCCACAAGCCTTTTTTTTTAAGGTTATTTTTTGGGCATTTTCAAGCTTTATCAGACAGTACAGAGTTGAAACGGGTCAGATTTGAACCCGCGACCACTGCAACGAAGGCCGGAGCCAATATGGTACGCGCTCTATCCACTACACCACCGGAGCGCCCGCACAAGCCTTATCAAGACTGTTGGAATGTGTGTGTTTTTGCACATTTATACTAAATAGAATCTCAGAGTTCAATAAACCTTTATATTTCCACCGATGAAGTAGGTATTTTATCTACATATTGGGCTGCTTGCATTGAATCGGAAATTATTATATGAATTACAAGGGTGTAGAGAATGTGTGTGATAAGTAGCCTGGCATTCCCAGACCTGCCACTAGGCGCTGGCAAATAAAATTTGCTGCGCCTGTTGGTCTGGACACTCTCCATTGAAGCTTTTTCAAAAAGACCAGAAATCCGGGCTCACGTTTCAATTGGTTCTATCTAATATGGGCGCGCCAGAGCCCTTTGTATGGTGCTCTGGGGAGGACGTAACCGGATGACGACAGACAAATTGAGTTGAGTTGAGGTACGAGAATACAAGTATACCGTCTAGTTAAAAAGACGCCATTTTTTAGATGACCAATAAGGCAGTAGTCCACAATTCATAGTTTCCATGGTAATTAAAAAGATAACAAAAACAAGATTAAAGGAACGTTCCATTCTATATCATTCTGTCCTTTGATCTTCATCATCACAATATTGATCCAACACCGAGGGAACATTCTAGAACCCAGGTAAGTAAATCATAAATAAATAATAATAAATAGGACCCCAAATCAGTAGTCACAACCACCTTATATTAGACACACAGGTATCGACAGCATTGGACTGAACTCTCGAGAAAAATCTCCAAGTTTATCAAAAATGGAGAAAAGAACAAAACAAAACGAAAAAGGAAAGAACAGGGAGAGGAAGAATGTTTTAAGGCAGAACGACGCCATTGTTTCTGCTAGCGATCGAAGGCACGCTCACTTGTGTCATTAAACTCATAAATCTGACTGTGTTTCATATCAAACGGACACAGATGATGACTGTATTTAATATCGAACAGATAAAAACGATCCGACTGTATAAAGTGTATCACGTATATACAGTATATAATTTAATATTTAGTATTTAATATTTTAGCAGAATAACATTCACTCTGATTCACAAAGTGTTCAAACTATATGAACAAGTAATTTTTAATCATCTAACTGACTTGACAATCAGAATTAACCAAGTGACAGGACATTGCAAACCTAGCAAAACTTCCATACGGTCTCTCCGTTACCCACGTAAAAAGTTAAATTTTTTGAACGTATATTACGGACATACCGGACAGAAATATTATGGAGGGGAGGAGTTTTGGAGGCTAATCGGACATTACGGAGAATCACATAGGAATGGATGGACTTCCGGTTGGATCATACGAGAATGTACGTATGTGGAAACAAGGCGACAGACAAAACAGGTATTGACAGCATTGATTGAACTGAAGAAAAAAAAATCTCCAAGTGTATCTAAAAGGAAAAAACAAAGAAACCGAACAGAAAAAGGAAATAACAAGTGTAACCGGGTGGTACAGTAATAGTCTAACCTTTATTTATACAGGTATATCCCATCGAGTCCGAAGACTCTTTTGCAAGGGAGACCTGTTTCCCTTTACACGTTACCTTTCACACACACATTCATACACCGATAGCAGGCTAACTATCGACATTCACACGAGGCAAGGTGGGTGAAGTGTCTTGCCCAAGGACACAACAACTATGACACAGGTGGCAGGGCAGGGATCGAACCAACCCTTTGATCATCGGCCGACCCGCTCTACCACCTGAGCCACAGTCGCCCCAGTAATATAGGATGTAGTTTCCACTTGGTGTGTTATGGTTCTCAACCAACGATGTTTGATTAACATGTTGTTTGTAGTATTCTTAATGAATATAACACTTAAAGCTACAAAAACCCCAAAGGTCATTGTGTCCTGTGTGGCATCTAATTCCACGGGCTACACAAGGAGAGGAAGAATGTTTTGACGCCGACCGAGTCGACCAACGGCTCCTGGAACAACAGGATTTCAAGTCTCCGAAAGGCAGAAAGAGGCTGTTGTTTTTGCTGCGACGGATCTTCCACAAACTGCTCCAATTCAGCGGTCAGTGAGGAGCAGCCCAACCTGTCAGGCACAGGGCAGGGATGAAACACACCCAACCAAAAAAACAGTTACAGCCGGACTGGTACATAGGAGTTTCACTACACTTTGACCTGTGCAATTGTGTGATGAAATGTGACAAATAAATAAAACTAAACTAAACTAAAACCTCCAGGCAGAGAAAGGGGACCAGCCAAATGTAACTGGGGTGAAATGACATGTCTTAACTTAATTGAAATTTCACCAAATTACTGAGAGCCAGAGGTAGTGAGTGCCCTGCAATCGGACTCTCAGGAGACAGCCCAAGAATGCTGCTTCAAAACAACAGGTGCCCACTACAACAGGTGTTCCTCGGAAAGCTTATTAGGACACTGATTTTCCCCCTTGTCCAAGAGGAAAACCCTTTGGACTCCATCACCAGGGCAGCTGTTGCTACCACCGTAATGACTGTGTGTGAATGAATGGAACCTGTGTCCCTGTAAAGTTGACCAGTTTAAAACGTTGCTGAAGACTCACTTTTTTTTTACATTGGCCTTTAACAAAAGTTGAGACTTTGATCGACACCCCTCCCTTTTTCCGCCTCATGTATATGTTGCTATATGTTGTTTTGTATTGTATCTTGTACAGCACCTTGGTCAACTGATGTTGTTTTTTAAATGTGCTATAGAAATAAATTTGACTTTGACTTTCTAACAGGCTGGCAGTGGCAAGGCCTGCGATGGGGTGGAGGTGGAGATTTACCCCAAGACGCAAGTCCCTGAGCTCAAACTTCCACAGCTCGGGACTGAAGTTACAGAGCAATCCACAGAAGTTAAGGTGGACATAGATGGATCAGGTGTTCTTCTTAAACTGTTGAGAAGAGACACGACCAAGGCCTGCGATGGGGTGGAGGTGGAGATTTACCCCAAGACGCAAGTCCCTGAGTTCAAACTTCCACAGCTCGGGACTGAAGTTACAGAGCAATCCACAGACTTTAAGGTGGACATGGATGGATCAGGTGTTCTTCTTAAACTGTTGAGAAGAGACACGACCAAGGCCTGTGATGGGGTGGAGGTGGAGGTTCCCCCCAAGACGCTTACAATCCAAGTCCCTGAGCTCAAACTTCCACAGCTCGGGACTGAAGTTATAGAGCAATCCACAGAAGTAAAAGTGGATGATTACATAGACGGATCAGGTGTTCTTCTTAAACTGTTGAGAAGAAAAACCAAGACCAAGGCCTGTGATGGGGTGGAGGTTCTCCCCAAGACGCTTACAATCCAAGTCCCTGAGTTCAAACTTCCACAGCTCGGGACTAAAGTAACTGAGCAATCCACAGACTTTAAGGTGGACATAGATGGATCAGGTGTTCTTCTTAAACTGTTGAGAAGAGACACGACCAAGGCCTGTGATGGGGTGGAGGCTTCTTCTCCCCCTACTACACCAGGAATGTTTTATGTTGGTGACTTAGAACGTTCATTGTATATATTATTATAGACATCTGTATGTAATGTTATATGCACATACTGTTCTGAATGTTCCCTTTTGGTAGTATTTGTAATATTGTCATGCTTTGGCAACACTGTTTGTTTACCACAAATGTCATCCCAATGAGGCTTTTTGAATTTGAACATCAGCAGCAACTCAGTCAAGAGATGGAGGAAACCACCAAAGTAGTGGTAAACAAAGACGCTTCAGTAGTTCTGTTGGAGCTATTATTTTTTATTTTGTTGTTGTTTTGTTTTTGTCAGGACTGTTTGTATATTTGTATTTTTTTTTTTCTGTTGCATTGTTCTTGTTCCTGTAAAATAAATAAGGAAAATAAATGAATATATTGATATTAAAAAAAGAAGAATCCAGAGACAGGCCTGTGATGGAGTCGAGTTCACTCCTCCACCAGGAATGATTTACGTCAGTGACTTGGAGCTGCCTGGAGATTTTCAGGCCGTGAAGCCTCCCCAGGCACAACCAGATACAACAAGGTTGCAATCATAAGTGATCCACAGACATTAAAGTGGAGATAGACGGATCAGGTGTTCTTCTTAAACGGTTGAGAAGAACCAAGACCAAGGCCAACACCAAAGTTATGGTGGAAGAAAGTCTATTTTTCCTTCGCTTTTCTAATGTGCATTCTAAATCTTGATGTATTTCATGCCCCTGTAAAGCACTTTGAATTGCCTTGGGTCTGAATTGTGCTATAAAAAAAATAAACTTGCCTTAGCTTAAGGACAAACCAACAGCTAGCTAAAGACAGGTAATGTCGCTTCAGAAACTGTGCTGGAGCAGACCAAGGCTTTTGATGGGGTTGAGATTTCTCCCCCAGAAAAAAATGATTTACAAATTTGTAAAAATCAATTGTCAGCAGACTGTAGTGATCGAAGAGGTTCACCCATCAATCCAGCTACAGAAGGCAAGGGAAGCTAAAGCCGCTCTTCTGGCTAAGCACAGAAATCAGAGCTTAAAACTCACCTTTCCAAATTTGCATACCCCTCCTGATCTTCCCTTCCCATTTCACTATATCACCTTCATCCATTGCCCTCTTTTTAATAATAATAATAATAATACATTTTATTTATATAGCGCTTTTCTCGCACTCAAAGCGCTTTGCATAAGAGACACAACAATAAACAAACAAGAAGAAAATGTAAGTTAAACTGTTTCTAATTAAATTATTTTTACCTTATTGATACCTCCATTGATTGTACTGTTTATTTATCTGATTGTACGGTGTCCTTGAGAGCCGTGAAAGGCGCCTTTAAATAAAATAAAATGTATTGATATTATTAAATCCGACCGTGGCCTGTGAGAAGGTTTAGGTTCTCCCAAAAGCAGGAAACCATTCAGGTCCCTGAGCCTGACAGTCAACAGCTCAGCGCAGAAGTGACAGAGGAAATCACAGAAGTTAACGTGGACAGTGTAGCTCCCATGGACGTATAAAGAAATGGACTCCAGATTGAAACATGGCGCCCATTCATTCCTATGGAAGCTGCTCATTGGCGTCGCAGAGAAACGTACGGGATCAGAATTTTCTTCAGTGCACGTTTCACGACGTTCCACATGTAGCAATGTTCTCGTTCTGGAGCATTGTAAGCTAGAAGTCGTAGGCCCTGTCACTACCCGATCCGTACCGCCTACCTGATCCGTACTCTTCCGGGTTGGAAAAGCTATGCTACGGCAACGCAATGTGGACATACACAACTCATACATACAGTGTGAACCCAGTACAGTTGTACATACTATCTGTGTGAAACTTAAACAACATTTAAAAGCTTGATAGCGTTAAAACAACATTTAAAAAGATTGTGCTAGCTGATGGAGTGAATTCTGTGCGGTTTTCTGTGTCACGATACCAGTCAAAGACAGCCCAGGGTTGTTGACTGGTTAAATGTTAGGGTGAAAAACAATTTCATGCATATTTGTAAGTACAGGTACCCTCTCTAATGGTGTCCCTGTTGCTCCTTAGGGAAAGGGAAATACATTGCCAGGTCCCAGCGGCCAGATGGGACCTGGAGGAAGATCAGGAAGGTGAAGGAGGGCTACACCCCGCAGGAGGAGGTGCCCCTGTAAGTGCAGTTTGTCTTCCCCTTCAGGACATAGTGAATCACAATCTCTCTCTCTCTCTCTCTCTCTCTCTATATATATATATAGATCAGATCACTCTCAGCTCTGGTGGGAAGTCTTTTTTTATTCTCTCAATTCAGTCTCATGTCATATCTGATATCTCATGTGTTTCTTTTCTGGCTGTTCCAGATACAACGTAAGAAAGGAGAGAAGAAAGAGACAGAGTGAGACAGAGGCAGTGGCTGCAGGAGAAAAAACTTCTTGGCCAAGTGATTTCAACATTCCAATTATTGTAACCCAACCACTGCATATAATACATTTTGTAATATCCCTAATGATAGAGCTAACATTTACTTTGTTTCCACAGCGCTGGTGTGGGTCCTGGGGGACAGCTATGTACGGCGTGGTTCCCAGGGAGCGAAAGGAAGGTTCCAGCCAGGCAAAGACATCTGCTGGTTTGGGAAGGGTGGGCTGCGGTGGAGAGGCCTTCTCAATCTCTTTTTTTAAATTCTTGGTAAAGGAAGAGTAGTGCCGGATGTCCTAGTCATTCACTGTGGTGGCAACGACTTGGGGGTGGGTAGGAGTGTCAGTCTGGTGAAGAAAATGAAGGAGGACCTGCTCTTCCTTCATCGCCTTCACCCAGCGATGAACATACTCTTTTCCGCCATCACCTCAAGGTGCCATTATAGGGCGACTCGGCGCCCAGGATTGCTTGACAAAGCCAGACGGTTTGTGTACAGTGTTATGGCTGGTTTTAATTACGGTAACGGAGGACTGATTCCCCACCCTCAGATTAAGTATGACACTCCAGGACATTTTTTAGCCGACAGTCCATCTGTCTCCTCGGGGGATGGCATTTTTCATAGATAACATCTACCTCCTTGGGCTAACGGCTAAAACTGAAAATAAAACGGCTATCAAAATAACGCTTGCGGTAGCGTTTTGAGAAAAGAAAACTTCCATTCTATTAGTACATGGCCTATACAATAAAGAAAACGACATGGGAGCCATTGGATGAAAAACTAAAACTTAACCAAATTTGTACGCAACGTTGTTTTAGTTGGGGGGGGGGGGAATAATTACTCGAGAAAAATCTTCAAGTTTATCGAAATGGATAAACCAACGAAACAAATCAAAAATGGAAAGAACAGGGAGAGGAAGAATGTTTTCACGCCGACTGAGTCGACCTACAGTTCCTGGAACAACAGGATTTCAAGTCTACGGAGCCATTGGACGAGAAATTAAAATTAGACAAAAATTGAATGCAACGTTGTTTTAGTTGGAGGGAGAATAGTTAGAATAAATTGAAGGGAATTCATTAATAATTAATTAATCAGTGTAAATAGTTAAATCAATCGAATACAAACATACAACACACAAGAACAACATACACTTATACACACCGCACACGTTTGACCTATTTTTTTTATTTCATAATTTTTTTTTTTACATACCAGATTTAAGTTACTGATTATTAATTTCAAGTAGCTTGTGCTCTATTCTTTTAATATTCCTGTTTTTATTATGTTTAAAGATGAATGTTTTGTATTTATTTTGTTAATAATACATATAATCAATATTTTATTATTATGTTATAATTTTGTTTATTCGATAACATATTAGCAGCTTTTAATGATGTCTAGGCTTTGGGTTGAAGTTTCTTTTTTATATGTCTGAAATAATCAAATCTAATCAATTGTTGTCCAAGAAAGGAGTTACTGTGCCTGAGCATCAGCAACTTGAGATTCAAGACACAGCCTGCATAACACTAGCCTGGCTCCGCCCGCCCGCCTACTTCCGGCCAAATTTTATTTTCCCTTCAGTAGTCAGTCTGGGTGTACAGCCCATTTCCCAGTTTTGCTGGAGATTCGACAGCCGGTCCAATCAGCGAACAGAGCGAGTGGCTGAGAACGATGACGTCGAAGTCGCGCTCCAGTTTCAGTTGCCAGAAGCCGGCTCATGACACACGTGACGACCAAACGTTATGCGATTGGTTGGCTAATCCAGAGTGGCACTGGGCAGATCCAATAGTTTTAAACTTTAACAGACACCCGCCTCCATGAGTGAACGTTTGCCAATTAAAGCACTGCCAGACCTTCTGTACAAATGAAATGAAGTATGATGGTCTGGTAGCACCAGGCTAGCATAACACTAGAGACGGATGAAGTGTCTTTAAGCAGCTCTCCAAGAAGAGACAACCAAGACCTGTGATGGGGTTGAGAGTGAGACTTCTCCCCCACTACTAGAAATGATTCCCGTCCCCGAGCTTATATCAGATATAATACATCAGGAGCTCGGGACTGAATTGTGTGTGTGCTTTTATGGTATGTGTGTTTGTCCTGCTCTAATCTACTGTGTTGCGCACTTTCCTATAATGAGTAATATTGTGTTGTTGTTGGTTGATTTTGATTTATATATCCTGGCACTTTATTTTTAAGCACGTTGTGTCTCCTCAGGCAAGTGTACATACTGTTGTGTTATGTGTCCATTGTTGTCTTGTTTTGTCGTGTGTTTTTAACCACGACTCATGTTGTAAACAAATTTGCCCTTGTGGGACATTTAATAAAAACCTTGAACCTAATGTACGCTGTGTTTTATTGTCTGGTCTGTCAATTCATTCTTACTATGTGTTACTGTTATTTTCTGCGTCGACAAAGTTGTTTTTTAAATATTTGTTTGTACATGCATTTTATTTCTGTAATTTTAGGTTGCCTTTTTCAATATCTGGCCGGGGACAACGGATGCAAACTAGCCTCTTACTAGGCTAACTCTGGCTAACTTACTGTTTATTAGTATGCAATGGCCCTCAAATAAACAAATAAATAAATATATTGACAGAGGAGCAAACCATGGCCTGTGATGGGGTTGAGGCTTCTTCTCACCGGCCACGAATGGTTTACGTGTCTGAGCTAGAACTTCATGAGCTCAGAAACAAACGGACGGAGCAGACAATAAAGCTCCAGAAGGACAATGAGGTTTTAGCTGCTGAGGTGAAGCAGTTAAAAGAAGCAATGGACTTCCACAACCGGGCTGAGCAGAAGATCATAAGGTCTGGCAGCTTGAATATCTACTGGCTCAACCAAATGAAAAGCTCAATAACCAGGAACTTGTAAACGTTCAAAACTCCAAGATGATCGTGACCCTGGAACTCGAGGTTTCAGAGAGGAAAGGCCAGTGAAGCCAAGGCTCTCCAGAAAGCCTGAAGAGTTGGCTCTTTAAGACGCAAAGAGGAGAGCCGGAAAAATATGGATTTATATCACAGAAGAAAAAAATCAAGGACCAGAAAATTGTGATTTTTCAGAAAAACAAGGAGATCGCGGACAAAGACCATTTAGGCTCTCCGCAGATGAAGACGGCTCTGGATGGTGTGGGAGAGAACAGGCCGAAAAGACTTATCACTGAGAAAGAGATTTCTCCGGCTATTCAAAAGAGCTTGAGGACCATTTTCTACCAGACCAACACCCAATCCATCCAACCCTATCCCTGAAATCCAAAACTACTTTCAGTTACTATCATCCTTCAAATTTACCATCTTAAAGGGAATAGTTTTAACGCGTCAGTTGAAAATGGATGAGAAAATTATTATCGCGGTCAGTGATTTCCCCAAAATTTTCAACTGCTACTTAAACAGTTACCACATCACTGGGCATATCAGGTAAGTATGGTAATATCAAAAGCGGCATCTGTGAAGGAGGCGTAGTTAGCTAGCGACCAAAGCGAAACCGAATCAACCGGCACATATGAGATGGAGGACTTTTCCCCTCCTGAATCCCCTCAGGAAGAATCTTGTTTAGTCGAGGGTCTTCTTGGTGGTCCCGAGCCCTACCAATTCATGCCTCTGACTCCTCCAGCCCCAGTATTACTACCGACAGCTTTTACAGAAGCAATGGAGGTCCAGGACGGGATGGGGGCCGTCTCTGAATGGTAACGTAGCTAACGTTCGTTCTAATGAGCTGTACATCTATGTAGCAACTACGTTAAATGGTGAACAAAAAAATCAAGAGCGACACCCTAAAAATAATTTCTGTCCCGATGTAAGTGTTCTTGCGGGAAGTGCGTGTGTCTGTCTCCCGTGGAAAATATCTGTTTTCGGGAGGTGCCAAAGGTAACGGACCCGCTATACAACCAAGCACATCATACTTGTTTCAAAACCACTTTCCATTCCTCACCTCTGATTGGCTTGCGTCTATCAGACGTCGTGATGCACACTAAGCGAAAATAATTTGCGTAATTTTTCGAACCCGAATGTGAAAGTTGTTTTTCAAATCTTAGTAAAGCTCTAAAATCATTTACAATACAAAAAGCAAAAAATCTTAAAATGCGGAGATTTCCCATATTGCAATTGTTTTCAATATTAACACCAGCATATACAGTATGCGTTCCTTAACTACGTAGTCATTTAATTCAGCTTCTATCTAAAAAAAAAAAAAACATGTAAAATGGGATAATGTATATAATAAGTTTACGGTTGTTTCTTCGGCCTGTGCAGAACAAGTACCAAGTCCCATTTTATTACTGAAGTTACGTTACACGCTCATAGGGAGTTAACCTCCGCCTGAAACCAGCTTATTCAATTCAACATTCAAGTGTGTATTGTCATATGCACACTAAGAAACATGTTCACAGTCATACAATGGAACTCTTCCTTTGTTTTCCACAGACTGAATGCCAAGACAGGAGAATATAGGAATATTCAATATACAAGTAAAACAGAAAAAAGCAGCAACAACATAGAATGTGCAAGGCAAGGCAAGGCAATTTTATTTATAGAGCACATTTCAGGCACAGGGCCACTCAAGGTGCTTCACAAGGTTAAAATCAAATAAAGAATACACATACAAAAAAAAAAAGGAACAAATTTAAAACATGGATAAAAATACAACATTTAAATAAAAGCATTAAAACATTTTACAAAAAAAAGGCAAATAGAAGAGCAGCAACTAGGTAGAAACAACAAATTTAAGTTAAAATAAAATAAAACGGAATAGTGCAAATCCAAGAAAGTGTGCAGTTGAGCATGCGTATTATTTCTTCACAATTCACAACATAATAACTAGTGCTGTCAGTTTAACGGCGTTATTTTCTTTTAGCGCAAGATCAAGGATCTTTTTGGCTTAACAAACGTTGTAGTGTTTCTCACATGCTGTTGCAACAACTAGTAACATTAGAAACACTACAGCACCACATACTATACATAGTTAATGTAAGCTTTAACGTTAACGGCTATAACTGGTCTAACCGTTAGCTCAGTTTCTGTCATTAGAGCTGTTAATGTTCATCATATAGCCTATACTTTTGTTTTAACTTTCCCTTTCCCCATAGGCCAAGATAACCTATTTGGAATAATATTTCTAAAATATATAGGCCAGAATCTTTCTCCTCAGTTGTTAGCCTACTTTTTTATAGACTTCTTATTTTTTCATCTTTCTCCTCAGATGTGCCTGCATCAACCCAAAATCAAACATATCTGACTTCCCTGCTTTGAAGGTCTAATTAACATTAATGATAAAAACAAATGTATTTTGTTTTTGTTTTAAATAGTGTGATTTAAATAGCCTAATGTGATTCTGTTGTGTTTCACAGGACTCTGCCAGATGCATATGATTATCATGTTTTGACCCCCGATCATGTCAATTATAAGGCCATTATAAGGATGGCTCTCTGTACAGAGGAGGAAATAAAGACGTGGCTTAAAAGGCATCTCGTCACTTGGAGTGTGGACCGGACCTACCCAGGAATGGGGAAAAAGGTTATTTTCAAGGTAACTTGACATTTGAGGTATAGTTTTAATTCATGTTGCACAAGATGAGTTCGCAGGAGAAGAAACCGATATGTTATACACGGGGATGCACTTTTTAATGCCTATACATTTTAATTGACTAGTCTATTCGTCTAAGCGCTCTGAGTAGGCTACCTAGAAAAAGCGCTAGGCCTATAAATCCAATCTATTATTATTAGTTGTATAGCCTACAGTGGTGTAGTAGACCTACGTGATACGCAGGTAGGCCTATAGGCGAAATGACACGTAACAATTTCGATAGTGATAGACCTCAACTGTCATACTTTCATTTGTAAATTCAAGCTGTGCGCTGTCAATCAATTTGGTCCTCATGACTAAATCTGATTGTTTTCTTAGTTTTAATAAATGAAACTATTTATTTAGTTAATTTTAAGTTAATTATTATTTTATTTTTTTCGATTTTTTGTTGGCATTTTTATGCTTTATTGACAGTGTAGAGACAGAGTTGAAATGGGACAGAGAGGGGAGTGACATGCAGAGAACGACCGCGGGCTGGAATCGAACCCGGGTCCGCTGCTGGCCGAGGCCCATGGGGGGGACGCCCTACCAACTGAGCTAAGGGCGCCCCATTGAGTTCATCTTTGACATAGCTTTTTATTTTAAGTACCACACGTCAGCAGGGAGAGTAGGCTATGGGTCTGTTCGAATCCGCCTACTTGCTTACTACGCTTACTAACTATGACGTTCGAATTGAGTAAGTGAACGTAGTAAGCGAGTTTTAGGTAAGCGAGTAGTATCCGAATGTCTTCTACTTCCGGAAAGATTTTGTGGAAGCATCGCTAGCTTACTAGACGTACTCAACCGCCCCAGAATGCACTGCGTCTATTCAAAAGAACAATGGAAACAATGGCGCTAAACACGGAGCCGAGCCAGCCACAGCCATACAGATGTAAGTGAATCGTCTATTATGGCTCGTATGTGGTCAAAATATATATGATTTTATTATATTTTTTATGATGAACGTAGCTTTGTTGTTGTCCAACATGTGTTTAAAGTTACCGTTCTTGCCGACTAAAGGGTTAGCCTGTTGATGGCTATATAGCATGTAAATACACCGGTAACAGTATAGTAGTAATGAAAGTGATATCACCGTAGTGGTAATTGATTATTGTCACCAGCTGCGTTTCTATCCCCCTGATACCATCGATAAAAGTATGTGTGTTATTGATCGTTCAAGGGACTGATGAAGACACGGAGGCCCTGATCCGATGGAGAGGGGCCAATGACTCCTTTTTCACAGGGAGGCGCAATGCCTCCCTGTCCGGATTTCAGTAAGAAACTCACTTTTCAATTGTGTTATTTCATCTTACGTTTTATATATATGGGTACGAAAATATATCAAAGGATTGAGTTACCTTTGTGCTCGCCTAAGAAGTGTATTTGTACATTTATTGGATGTGACGAGTTAGTTTTGTTGCCCCTGTCATACGTTTATGCTAATTTGACCAATGTTATTTGTGAAGGACCTACATCAGTGACATGGCCCTGGAGGGGAAGGTGGAGGCCCTCTGGGCCAAAAAAAAGTGGGAAAATTTAAAACAGAAATACAAGGTGAGTCCAGGTATCAAATATCTGAGTGCTGTACTGTTCAACAGAGACTTGTTTTCTTTTACTTGAGCTTAGTTAAAAAAAATGCTCCTGAAAGCAAATCTGTTTATTCGTAATCTCTTCAAAAGAAAATCTGGAGGCTTGTATAGTGCATTAGGCTATATCATATCCTAGTAAACGACATACGCAACTGATGAATAAAAAAAGCCCACAGCGAACCAATGTTGTAACCTGTGAATCTAGGCATGTATCATAGAGAATGTCCTCTTTTTTAAAAAAACCTTTTAGGAACTTAAAGCCCCAAGGACGGGCGTCAGCACAGAGGGAGGAGAGGCCACTGCAGCAAGCTGGAAGTGGTTTGTGCTCATGGATGAGGTGATGGGGCACCGCCCAGCTATCACCCCACCAAACCCCATCTCCTCAGCCATGGGCACAAACTGTGCTGCAGTGGCCTCTCCTCAGGAGGCAGAGGAGGCCACTCCGTGCTCCTCAAAAAGAAAGAGGGAGCCGGAGTGGCTCTCCTATGTTCGAACAATGCAGGAGAAAGATGAAGAAAAAGAAAAACGAGCAGAAGAGAGAGAGGAGCGGAAAGAGAGAGAGGATCTGGAACGAGAAGAGAGGAAGGAGAGAGAAAAAAGAGAGGAAAAAAGAGAGGAAGACCAAAGGAGAGAAAGAGAATGGAGAGACTGGCTGGATGCAAGACAGAGGGAGGAAAGAAGAGAGAGAGAGCAGGAAAGAAGAGAGAGAGAGCAGAGGGACAGGGAAGGGATAGCAAGGGAGGAAAGGCTGCTGGCCCTTTTAGAGGCAATAACCAAAAAATAAAAAAATAAAAGTAAATTTGAACCGTTTCCTCTTTTGTTTCGGATAAATCTGAAGGATTATAAAGGAAGGCAGTAATAACATGATATTGAAATATAATATAATTAAATGATTGTATGTGTATATAGCTCATAGATGTAGTTTTAAGCTAGTTCAAATTAAATTAATTTATGCTAAATGAGGTAACAGTGCCACCTAATGACATAAAGATGCACCTGCTGGAAGCTGCGAGCCCTTGAAAGCTCGCAAGGGATTCCATAAGGTAGTAAGGTTTAAGTCTGTGTGCATGTATAATATTAACTACATGAAATTGAGATATTAGTAAAGAACCCTTTAAGTGAACCCGGGAGGTTGCATATTATGTACTTAGGATTTGGTGTGGCTGTGGAACGCTTAGTGAGATGCTCACGCCCCGTACTAGTAGGCTGTAAGTTCACTTTCATCCTGGGAGCAATTGAGAGCATGGCCTCGGCTGTCCCTTTCATCCTGGGAGTTGAGTTGGTGTGGCTGTGGAACGCTTAGTGAGATGCTCACGCCCCGTACTAGTAGGCTGTAAGTTCACGTTCATCCTGGGAGTTGAGTTGGTGTGGCTGTGGAACGCTTAGTGGGAGCAATTGAGAGCATGGCCTCGGCTGTCCCTTTCATCCTGGGAGTTGAGTTGGTGTGGCTGTGGAACGCTTAGTGAGATGCTCACGCCCCGTACTAGTAGGCTGTAAGTTCACTTTCATCCTGGGAGTTGAGTTGGTGTGGCTGTGGAACGCTTAGTGGGAGCAATTGAGAGCATGGCCTCGGCTGTCCCATGGTGTTGCGGCTGAAAGTTTTTATCCTCTTTAACGTGGAAAAATTTTAACAGTGACAAGACTATCAACAAAATTAACAATAGTCATGTTCCTGAAGAACAGGGATCCTGAGCTCAGGAGCAGGAGCAGCAGACACTGCAGCTGCGAGCCTGTCCCTAAGGGTGTCCCCCGACTGCTGCTGGCACTCTTGGGCAACCTCATCCCCATCATGGTTGTCGTCCTCCCCTTCAGGCTCCAGGATGTCCCCAGTGCCGATGCACAGGTTGTGGAGGAAGAGACAGTCAATGATTACCTCTGACACAAACTCCACCTTCACCTCGAGGGCCTTTAAAAAGATGGAGCGCCACCTGGTCTTCAGCACCCCAAATGCCCTCTCCACCACACACCTTGCCCTCGACATCCTGGCGTTGTACCGACCCTGGACAGCGTTGCGGACAGGCTCTCGGTAGGGGGTCAGCAGACAGATTGGCTGAGCCAGGCAGGGATACCCTCCGTCGCCAAGGAGGCACCAACCTGGAGGGGGGTAAAGCCGGTGAACATAAAAGGGGCTGCTTTTCAGGACCCTGGCATCGTGCACCGAGCCAGGGAAGCCCACGTGTACGTCTAAAAAGCGACCTTTATGGTCGCAGATGGCCTGGAACTGGATCGAGTGGAACAGCTTCCGGTTAAAATAATCCGCAGCAAAAGCTCCAGGGGGCACAATGCGAACGTGGCATCCATCTATGGCCCCTGCCACATTGCCAAAAGCCGGGGATCCTGCCAGCTGCTGGAACCCAGCCCCAATTTCTGGCAGCTCATCCCTGCTCGGAAAATGAATCTGCTGCCTGAAAATGTTCTGGATGCCTTTACTCACCCTATGCACCACATCGTGGCATGTCGTGCGGGGAATGTCGAATGCCTCCGACACCACTCGGTAGGACGTTCCACATGCCAACCAAAACAGGAACACAAGCACCTCAAAGGCCTTCCCCCATCCGTGGTCGACCGGCCCCTGAAGACGGTGGACCAGGTTGTCCAGCGTTGGCCTAGAAAGGCGGAAGTCCTTCCGAAGGTCACCGTCGTCAAAGTACAGGCGCACCAGGGGGACATGAAGGTTGAGCCTGCAATATGGCCCTCTTGCGCCAACCTGTAAATTATAATTATACATTCAATATCATTATTTATTCCAATTATGTATTTATTTATTTGTTCATTGTTTATTAAAATGTATGTTCTTATATATTAAAGCATTTAATCACATCAAATTATTTATAAATCATTATTAACTTAGTACACAAATTTGTGTACTAAGTTAATAATGATTTATCTATTCATATCTATTTATTCTTACTGTGTATGTATTGGATTATTTATTTAAATGTATTCCCACTGTTTTATAGCCTGTAAATGCTTCTGCCTGTGGTTTCTGCCAAATTATGAATAGCATTCATATCAAGTGTATTGATCAGTATTACATTAACAATGACTATTTATTCTTATACTTTGTCTATTCTTTTTAATCACTTTTGCCTAATGTAATATTATTTACATGGCTATCTATCTAAAGGTATGCTGTCTTTTCACTTTTTAAATGTGTTCGTGAAGTAGGCTATGAATTGTAAGCAATTAGTTTTAAACACTACTGGAGGCTACTCGTTAGTCTGTGAGGAGGAAATGAAGCAGCGTAGAGATAGTAATCTAGGATTGCCATAATCTCTTATCAATTGTTGACAGCACTTTAATACAGTTTAGCTAACAAATAAGGTAGCATACTTACTTCAGTGGTACAACATAAATTTCCGTACATGGCAACCATGTATCGACGGCGAGCTGACTCCCTCCTTCGTCTCCGTGCTGCTGCGGCTCTCCTCCTACGACTGGTCAGGTACATTGTACGCTGTAAAATAACGAAAATTGATCAAAATGTTTTGGAAAATATATAAATAAATCTAAATCAGAAATGAAAATATAAAAGCTCTATCTATCGGTCTATCTATCTGTCTATCTATCTATTTATCTATCTATCTATCTATCTATCTATCTATCGGTCTATCTATCTATCTATCGGTCTATTTATCTGTATCTATTCTTTATCGACTGGCAATCTAGCATTAGGACAAAGAAGAGGAAAGGCGGGAAATCAGACAATAGACGAGAAAAATATATAATAATTAATCATAATTAATAAATGTTTTTACTAATTTTATTTAACATATCACCGGAAATCCTTAGGTTGAAGATGTATTGTTACGTTAAATGTGACGTTTATATATTTATTTATAATATTAATTAACGGCGCCCGGCCGTGACACGTCATTTGATTTACGTCATCTGAGGTGGTTAAGTAAGGACGGTCTTCCGAATTGGATTACTCAAATGGATTACTCAATCGTTATTTTAAGTAATCGAGTAGTAAGCCAAGTATTGAGTAGGTAGTAAGTAGTAGTTAGTAAGGCATTTCGAACAGACCCTATGTGTTTAATTGCCAACACGGCCACAGTGAAACAGAGAGATGACTACACGTAGCGTACACACATAGATCTTCCTTTCCTTCGTCCTGCCTGGCCAATTGTAGCGCTAGAAGCGTATCACCAATCGTATACGTAGCGCAAGAAGCGCCTGACCAATCATAGCGCCCGAATGTGAAGGGGGCGGGTCTTGCCTAGAAGTGCAGTGGGTTCCATAATAACGCGTCATGGACCTTGTACACGATCTGAGGAGCCTGCACGATATGAGGTGCGCTTGCGCAAAATGGCCGCCATCTTTGACAGCCCGCTTAGCTCAAAGTGTTTTGGAGAGCCACAGACAGTAACTCGCTCAATTCTGAACTGATTTTCATGAAATTTAGTTTGTTATGAAGATAGAACAATTAATCATGATACTGATTACGTGTTGGAATTAAATTCCGTTACGGGGCGGCTGACCCACGGACTTTGTGTGTGTGTTTGTGCTCATGAGGAACTTTAGGAGGGTGGGGGGGGGGGGGGTGAAGACGCTGACGTGCGTTGCCTAGGCGACTGCGGGCTTTCCAAGATGGCGGCCGTTCTGCGCATGCGGTCCTCATATCGTGCAGGCTCCTCAGATCGAGTAGTGACAGACCTAAAAAGAAATGGACAGCGGATTGAAAACCGTTGAAAACATGGCCCCATTCATTCCTCTGAAACACCAAGATAGAATGCTTCTGCATCAGTGGGTCCCTGTTGCCGTGACATCGCCGTACGTTGAAATACTCTCTCGTTAGCATTGTAGCTGCGCATTGTTTACAGACCATGGAAGTATAAATGACTTGCCCCCCGATGATTCTCTATGTGATAGAATTACATTCCCGTTGTTGTAAAGTAATATAATGTTTGACAAGTTCTAAACAAAGATTCTTCCTGCCATCTGGGCAACAATGATAAGCTAATGTAAGCTAAAGGCTAAGCTAGCGGGCTAGCGCTGATTGACAGCGTGTGCTGCAACGTTCTTAAATCAACCATCAACGTCATTCACGTTAAGTAAAAGGAAAAGGCTCCGACACGAGATGTTAATAGAAATTATAAGCCTACTAGCAATGTTATAAATACGGAGCACTGAGCCCGGAGGCTGGGCCGAAACAACATTTGTTTCACTACGGCTAAAAACGGCTAAAAAAAAAGCATGCGGTGGCGTTTTGAAAAGAGAAAACTTCCATATTATTAGCACGTAGTCTAAAGATAATTATGAGCCTTTGATTGAAATCCAGAATTTTTCGAGGAGAGACATTCCTGTTCCCCGCTTGTATTGTGTGGACGAGGGATCTGCTTCTGACACCCTTGTGTTTTACTGACCCATCCACATCTTGCATTTTTTTTTAAATACCAGGCGTGGCCACTGAGCACTGCTGGATCGAGGAAGAATGGCTCGTTTCCACTTACGTACATTCTCGTATGCGATTCCAACCGGAAGTCCATTCACTCCTATGTGATTCTCCGTAATGTCCGTTTAGCCTACGGAACTCCTCCCCTCCCTAATATTTCTGTCCGGTATGTCCGTAATATACGTTCAAAAAATTTAACTTTTTACGTGGGTAACGGAGAGACCGTATGAAAGTTTTGCTAGGTTAGCTAACATGCGATGTCTTTCCACTCAGTTAACGTTGATTGTCAAGTCAGTTAGATGATTTAAAAGTACTTGATATGAAATACAGATTTATTAGTTTAATGACACAAGTGAGAGGGCCTGCGATCTCTGCAGACACGGAACCCCACACTTCCTTCCGTCAGACATTACTTCAAGGGCACAGAGACCCGCCCCTCTATAGCGCTCTGTCTCCTGATTGGATAAAAACGAACGGGATACTCTACGTTTAATCTGGCAATTACTGCAAAGCTGAATGACTGGGAGACCTGTGTTATGAACTAACTGTGCATACTGTTTAAATAGTTAAATTGTAGTGAATTGAGTTTATCAGAATACACATACAATACATGACAAAACAGGGATTTAAAAATGTATATAGTAAAGTTTATTTATACAGAATTGTGCTTATCAATATTACAAAAATAAAAAAATAGTTACATTCCAAACATGCAGGAACTTCTACATGTGTAGAGAAGAAATAAGTGTAAATAATATGTGCTTAATGCCACAATGTTTAGCTTTAAAGGTGGTTTCAGTTTGTGTTGAATTCTAGCGCCCCCTTTGGACAAAAGCGGTAGCGTTTTTACTATGCCAGCTGTTGTTCCTGGTTGAGGATACCCATGACAAAAGCGCTATATAAGTCAAGTCCATTTACCATTCACCATATACATTGTCCCTGTTTAAATGAAGTTACATTACATTCACAAGATGCATTCAAAATCAAGTAAATAAGTATGAACATTATACTCCAATATAACAAAATACAGCTCCAGAAAAAATTAAGAGACCAGGTCTGGATTTTTTCAAATCTTCATCTCTACATAACTTATTGAAAATGCTCTTAAAGGTGCAGTGTGTAATATGACATCATCAAGTAAGTTTTAGAAAGTTCTAGAATGCAACGCTCCCTGGGTAACCCCAACCCTTTAGAATAATAACAGAAGCTACAGTGGCCTTCAAGGACAAGAACAATTCTAAATTTTAAACAATGCACCTGATGACATTCCAACTATGACACTTTCAAGATGGCGGCACTAGGCCTTGGTCCAAAATATGCAGAAATATGGACATATATGAGACACTTTCTAAGGGGAAAAAAAATAATTAATTTTTTTTTTTCTGCTATTATGCACTAAATTAAATGTACTTATGGATATTATAATTACTTTCTACAAAATCTGCTAGGAAATAAAACCCACAATTCTACACACTGCAGGTTTAATGATAAAAAAATGTATTGGAATTTAAATGTTGTCAGTAGTTTATATTATAAAACCAAAATATTCATTCTACTCAAACATATGCCTATAGAGTAAAACAAGAGACACTGAACATCTTAAAGTGGTCTCTTAATTTTTTTCCAGAGCTGTATGTGTCTTCAGATGGTGCGTTCAGGGTCTCGGATAAAGATCGAGCTCTTGGTACAGTATGAAGCGCTTGAGTCTCGGAGGGAAAAGGTTCATGACGTCATGGTTGTTGAGTCTCTTCAGGGTCAGTCTCTTCCTGATCTCCAGTCTGCAGAGGTGACGCAGGGGCCGAGGACTGCCTACACACACACACACACACACACACACACACACACACACACAGGGGTAGGACAACATTGTTTTTTAATATTATCATAATTCATACTGCCTACACACACACAGGGGTATTAAAACTTTATTTGTTACTTTATTGGGTACAACTTTACAAAGTAAGGCTTTACTAAGCATTAGTAAACTATAGTAATTCCTAACCAAGCATTGACTAACCATTATTAACTAAGCATAGATATTGCTTAATGCTTAATAGGCATTCACTACGCATTAACTAACCATAGCATTAACTAACCATTGAATTACTGTTAATTAATGTACTATATTCTAAAGTGTTACAATTCTTGAGTATATTATTATGATTCAAGCTAAAGTTGCAGTTTGTCAAATATACAGATGGAAAGATAGGTTATCAACTTACTGTTATTGTTATTTTTGTGTGTGTGTGTGTGTGTGTGTTACAATTAAAGTATTTAATAAAAGCAATGTATAGACTCACTGAGGACGTCACATATGTCCGGCCACTCTCTCTGTCTCTCCAGGATGAGTCTGAGCTTGGAGCAGATGTGGACGCGGTTCACGTAGTCCAGCAGAATCTGGACTATGGAGCCGGACAGATCCATGACACAGGACAGGCTGATCAGCTCACAGAACTGGGGAGGGGACGGACAAATCAGAAGGTCATTAGTGTGTGTGTGTGTGTGTGTCTGTGTGTGTGTGTGTGTGTGTGTCTGTCTGTGTGTGTAAAGGTGAGAAAATATTTGAACACATTTGTAAAGAAGAAAATGTAAAGGTTTTGATAAATAAAAATATTTAAATGGAGGGAGCTTTGCAATCTACAATCTCACCTCTAGATGGTGCCAAAATACCTCAACATTACACACTGCACCTTTGTGAAAAAACAAATTGTCACTCACTGGTATTTTGCCCTCGTTTGTAGCACGCTCACCCAGGAACTATAGCTGGAATAGTAAAAAACACTTCCGCTTTTGTCCATGGGGGGTGCAAGAATTAACAAAAACTAAAAGTTCCTCGGAGCACCTTTAAACAGTTCTGGTACAAATGATGTGACTAACTTTAAAGAAAAACATAAAAGTGAAAGTAAGAGCTGTCACTCAGTGGTATTTCCCCCTGTGCCTCGTTTGCTTCTGTGAATTCTACTAAACAGAGGGAGCATTGCAATCTAGAATCTCACCACTAGATGATGCCAAAATATTACACACTGTATGAAAAAAGAAGTTGTCACTGCACCCACTGGTATTTTCCCCTGTGCCTCGTGTGCAGCCCCGTAGGCGTTGTCATGGTGGCAGTGAAAGCAGGCCTCCACATCGTAGCCGTTGTTAAGCAGCAGTCTCATCATGACCTCATCTTTAAGGCAGTACTGCATCGCCGTGGGAAACAGCGTGTCATTCACCACCCTGAAGTAACAGTTCACGTCTGCTTTGGCTCCTGAAAGTAGAGGGGGTGGGACATTTTCATTTTGGTGTGTGTGTGTGTGTGTGTGTGTGTGTGTGGAAATAACAATTATTGTAAAAAAATTTATTTCTATCTTCTGAGATTTTGAATTGTTTCATGATTTGCAAACATAGCCTGTTTAGTTTCTGAGCATTTACCCTTTAGTTTTAACAAAGTCCTTAGAAACCCATTAAGCAGAGCACCACATGTTAGCTGCTTATTTTATTGTGTAGTTTGTTTGTGTGTTCACTTTTTTAGTGTTCTTAAAAAATAAAGTATTTCAAAAAATAAAATCACATGCATTACAAGATTCACATTAAAATATACATAACATGAAGATAGATAAGCCATGGACTTTGATTTGCTTTCATGCCATAATTAACCCCATAAGAATCGTAATCTAATAGAATTTGTGGTATTCCAAATGATTAAAGATTTACTTTGTAAAATTGTCATTTCATAACTGCACTTGCACACAAAATCAAAACAAAATGCCTTTTCTCACCAGCTCTGATAGTGTTAAAAAGTTCAAATGTCCTTAGAAACCAGTCAAGTAGAGTACGCCATTTGAGTTGTTTATTTTATTATGTATTTTGTTTGTGTGTTCACTTTTTCAGTTGTGTGTTTGTGTTCTTAAAAAAAAAAGTATTAAAAAAAGAAGATCAGTCTCAGCAAAACAAACACTCTTACCCCAATTTGTAGGATTGCAAAATATTCAAGATTAACTTAATTGTTACTTCACAACTGTAGTTGTACTTTCATACAAAAATTAAAAGGAATGCAGATTCTCACCAGCTCCGACAGTGTTAAAAAGGCAGAAATAAATAATCAAAAATGCTCAGTCTCTCATATAAAAAAAAACAAACACTCACATCCCTTACCTAAAAGCATCTTCACAATCTCATATCCTCCCGATCTGACCGCCACTAGCAGACAGCTCAGCGGGTCCAAGTCCGTCTTCGCCCCGGCAACCAGTAGAACTTTGGTGCATTCCACGTCGCCGTTGGAGACAGCGAAATACAAGGCGCTCTTCCTGAAGTCGTGATGGTTCTCCGAGCTCCTGGTGTTCATGCGATAGTTGACGTCGAAGCCGCGCGTCAGCAGTAGCTCCAGGCAGCGTTTCTGTCCTGCTTCCGCTGCAGAATGCACAGGACTCTGACCGGCGTCTTTAATGGCGTTCTTACTGGTTAGTGGAATCAGCATCTTCAACGCACTGTAGGGGACAGGCAAACAAAAGACAAGGCAAGTTTATTTCTATAGCACAATTCAGACACAAGGCCATTCAAAGTGCTTTACAGGGGCATGAAATACATCAAGATAAGACATTAGAAATTGCATTTAAGAAATAGTAAAAACAAAGTAAATACATCAAGATTAAAGGTTAGCCGACAGTAGACATCATGTTGGCTCATCACATCCCTGTCTGTTTGGGCTGAAGTCTCTTTCACCAGATTTGAGCGTAAATGAGAGTTGGCAAACAAAAGGGTCCAATTAAGTATTAAAGCTGCAGTGTGTAGAATTTTGGGTTTTATTTCCTAGCAGATTTTGTAGAAAGTAATTATAATATCCATAAGTACATTTAATTTAGTGCATAATAGCTGAAAAAAAAATGTTTTGAATAATTTTTTTTTCCTTAGAAAGGGTCTCATATATGTCCATATTTCTGCATATTTTGGACCAAGGCCTAGTGCCGCCATCTTGAAAGTGTCACAGTTGGAATGTCATCAGGTGCATTGTTTAAAATTTAGAATTGTTCTTGTCCTTAAAGGCCACTGTAGTTTCTGTTATTATTCTAAAGGGTTGGGGTTATCCAGGGAGTGTTGCATTCTAGAACTTTGTAGAACTTTCTTGATGATGTCATATTACACACTGCACCTTTAAGGACCAAGAGTTTTGCAGGGACTTGGTTCGACTTGGACCTCTTTTGGTGCTTTTCCACTACATGGTACCTGCTCGACTCTACTCTAAAGTTAAGTTACTTACTTACTACAGTAGTCAACATCTACCTTGAAATGTTTCTGTTTTGCCTATCCCCTTTTGAGATACCACACTCCAGAGGGGGTCAGAGCGCAGGGTCAGCCATAGTACAGCGCCCCTGGAGCAGTTTGGGCTAAAGTGCCTTGCCCAAGGACACAATGGTAGAAGACAGGAGGGTGTTGCATGGTAATACATTTACGTATGGCGCCCACTCTCTCTACCATTGTGTCCTTGAGCAAGACACCTAAACCCCAAACTGCTCCAGGGGCGCTGTACTATGGCTGACCCTGCACTCTGATCCCTTCTTAAGTGTGGTAACTTGAGAGGGGATATGCGAAGAACGAATTTCGATATACCTCCGATTCTCTGTTCTTATTGGCTGTTGGGACTGTCCATTAACTTTGGCGCGACTTTGTTGGTGTAGAGCGTGTCATGGAGGGACCATAGGGGAGGGACCAAAGAGAACAAGTGGAGCTGTTGAGGTATTTGGATTCAAATCTCTATCCCAACTGCCATTTTCTCCCCAAATCCTCCACCCCAGCTTTAAACAGTGTAGTACAGGAGCTCACTGACTCACTCATAGTGCCCGCCGTACGCTGCCTTGTGTATGGGCAGGTGTCCCGTGTAGCTGGGCAGGTTGGGATTGGCTCCGTTCTCTAGCAGCAGCTGAATGATGTCGGTGTTCCCTGATCCGGCGGCGTCCATTAGAACACTTTCCCCGTTATTGGACTGAGCGTTCACCCTGCTACCTGAGAATGGTACAGAGGGGAGAGATGTTTAGGTGGTTTAAACCTGCAGTGTGTAGAATTTTGGGTTTTATTTCCTAGCAGATTTTGTAGAAAGTAATTATAATATCCATAAGTATATTTAATTTAGTGCATAATAGCTGAAAAAAATGTTTTGAATTATTATTTTTTCCCTTAGAAAGGGTCTCATATATGCCCATATTTCTGCATATTTTGGACCAAGGCCTAGTGCCGCCATCTTGAAAGTGTCATAGTTGTAATGTCATCAGGTGCATTGTTTAAAATTTAGAATTGTTCTTGTCCTTGAAGGCCACTGTAGCTTCTGTTATTTGAAAGGGTTGGGGTTACCCAGGGAGTGTTGCATTCTAGAACTTTGTAGAACTTTCTCGATGCTGTCATATTACACACTGCACCTTTAAATGTACCGGAACATGGAGATGTTGAGAAGTTTATGAAAGTAGTGAGATAGTGTTTCCTCAATTCCTGTTGTATCTCCTGTTTCTAATGATCCATGTTTTTCCTTTTGTTCTGTTTTATTTACTCTGTCCCTATCAAGTAATGTTGTATAACATTTCTGAATGTAACGTGTTGCTCTGTCTGTGATTTGGGGGGAGGGAGGGGTGACTGCCCACTTTCCGCCCGTGAGTGGAAGGCAGCCCGTGAGTTATGGCTGGTCTCACAACACTAGATTGACAAGTACATGAACCAATCAGAAGCTGCCTTTCTGCTTTCTTTATGGCCTACATATTATTTATATACAATAAATTTAATTAACCATTCCTCACACTGACCAAAGTTGAGCAGTATCTCGGTGACGAGGAAGTGTCCGTGCTCTGCGGCCACGGCTAGCGGAGTCAATTGATTTGAGAAAGTTCAATATCTTTCCAACTTCACCGCAATCTTGAACTGTGTTTTTTTTTCATTCATTCTCATTATAGGCCTACAATAAATCTAAGGAATTCATCACGCATTTTATCATTTCTCCCCTTGTTGTGAGTTAAGCCTCTAAACCTGCAGTTAATTTCAGTGTGTGTGTGTGTGTGTAAACTGTAAGAATGTAATACCATCATTTCCAGTATAACAATAATAGACTTAATAACTGACTCATGGTCCAATATAAAAAAAAAACAGTACAATTCATAAAACACTAAACAAAAACATTAAAAAACCTTTCTGCTTTATTTTAGGCCTACATGTTTGAAATAAATTTAATTAAATCATTCTTCACACTGACCAAAGTTGAGCAGTATCTCGGTGACGTGGAAGTGTCCGTGCTCTGCGGCCACGGCGAGCGCAGTCGTCCCCGTCACGTCCTTAGTGTTGACTCGCGCTCCGTTCTTTAGCAGAAACATCAGGATCTCCATGTGTCCGACTTTAGCCGCTTCGTGCAACGCGGTCCATTTCTTCCTGCAGACCTGTTCCACCCAGGCGCCGTGGGCAACCAGCTTATACGTCATCTCGTAAGAGCCGGCACGCACCGCTGTGAAGTAAAGGGAAGGTTTACAATTTAAAGGTGATACGAGGAACTTTTACTGTGTGTTGATTCTTGCGCCCCCTGTGGACAAATGCGTTAGTGTTTTTATCTCGTAAGCGCCGCCACACACCGCTAGAATGTAAAAAGAAAGGTTACAATTTAAAGTAGCTATGAGGAACTTTTGAATATTTCTGAAACACTTGTATTTTTCCCTCTGATGATCATAAATTACATGTAACAGCAAACGAGACCATCAGTGCAAAGAATGCTATTTTTGTATAGTTTTTCTTAATGCCTTTGTCATGGGTATACGCTCACCCAGGAACAACAGCTGGCATAGTAAAAACACTACTGCTTTTGTCCAAAGGGGGCGCAAGAATTAACACATTCTGAAAGTTCCTCGGAGCACCATTAAGTTATCATATATGTGTGGTTAAAAAAAAGGGCTATCGTTGGTGACTTTTGGTGCAGCAACTCTGTTTTTTTTTAATGTGTGTGTGTGTGTGTGTGTGTGTGTGTGTGTGTGTTACATAAGCATTAATGCTGTTTATAGTCATTCACTGTTTGATGGATGAGAGCTGAGCTAGCTGAAGCTTGACCAATGAGCTATTTATACAACAAAGCTTTTTCCTAATTCCTTCAAAGCTGCAATGTTGAAAGGTTTCCCCTGTTGGTTATTATCACCAACTCTGCAGAACCCAGCTCCTCTTAAAGGTACAGTGTTTATATTTTGGCATTTTTAGAACAGATTTGATAGAAATGGAATATAATAAGTTTGAATTAGTTCATACCCTAGTCTTTGTGAATACGCTATTCTGATTGGCTGGAGTGCATTCCATAGGTGTGGATTGACCCCTGATTTATGATCCACTTAGATGGAACTGTTAAACATTTGGTCCACTTAAATGCGTCGCCGCTGATTAAACAGAGTTGATACCTGATTTATAAAGCCCAATGTTAACAAAACTTTGTTCCATATATATTATAACATTGTACTGTAAAACATTCATCTACTGTTTTCCTATGAACTTTGTCCTAGTAAACTTGAGAGCCTACTAAGATTATGGCTCTATACAGATGTATGATGTATGCGCCTTAATGCAATGTATGAGTTATTACATCCTTGGAGAGAGAGAAGAGACTCCCTTATTCTTTCAGACATTGTATGAAGAATAACATCTGCGAATAACAATAACAAGAATAACATTAAAACTCATCTTGCAAGGAGCTCAAGGACCCTGGACACACAAACCTAGTTTGGTTCGCATACACCTTTTTCATGCATAAAACCTTGTACATTTGTTCATTTCTTTGTCTCAATCATGATGCCACACTTGTGACGTATGTTGATTCCCTTGTGGCTGTTTGCAAGTAAAAACTTCACCTGCTTTGAAGCCTGCCTTGACTCAGATCTCTTTATTAAAAACACTTGGGTTTTTTGATAAAATAATTCCTTTAACGCCCAAACAATGAAAATTAATGATTTTTTTTTTATGACTTATACTGAGCTTTTTTTTTTATATATATATCAACATAGTAACATTTGTTGGTATTGTTTTGTTATCAGACTTAGCTCCACCCCTACTCTGTGTAGTTACCTAGCAGCAGCGGCGACTCATTCTTGCTGTTGGTGGTATCGGGCGAGGCTCCGTACATCAGGAGACTCTTCACATGGTGAACGTGTCCGGCTCTAACCGCCAGAGTGAGCGCCGTCTCTCCGTCTACGGTGGTCCGCTCCTCTAGACTGAGGCCTTCCACTGCCACTTAGAGAGAGACAGAGAGAGAGACACAGGCAGACAGACACACACACACACACACACACAGATACAGACAGACAGATACACCGACAGACAAAGACGCATACAACATAGACAGACACACAGACAGACACACATACAACACACACAGACGCACAAAACACACAGATGCACACAGCACATACACACACACACAAGTTGTGTTTTCATCACCTGCGAGGACATTACATAGACTTACATTCATTTCCTGGAGAGTGCACTAACCATAACCACTAACCTTAACCTTAACCTAAGTCTACCCTCACCTAAAAACATGCCTTTACCCTAAAATGTCAAGGGGACTTCCATTTCGTCCCCTAAAGGAAGGTACGTCCCCACAATATCAATGTGTAAACAAAAACATGTCCCCCAACATTAGTAATACCAACACACACACACACACACTCATTATGTAACAAAATCGTTTTGGTGACCTCTCTCCACCTCTGCATTATATCTTCTCATCTTTCTTCATCCCTTTAATGGTGTCTTCTCCGCTTACAGTAAGTGGACAATGTTTTATTTCGTTCTATGTTTCTTATAATCTGGCAAGCTTTTATGCTCAGGCCTTTTATATCTTTCTTTCTTTTTCTACACCGTGAAGATTTGCACATTCTTCAGTCATATTTCCTTACAGCGCTTAATTTCAGATAATTTATTATTATTATTAAAGTTAGACTGGACCTTTACAGAAAAGACCAACACAGAGAGGCAAATTTCTTGAGTGTAGCCATTTCATACTTATTATCATTACTTACATCTGAGTATGGTGTCTAGGATCTCGGGCAGCGGTTGGTAGGCGGCTCGGTGGAGAGGAAGCCATCCCCGGCTGTCTGTCTCCCTGAAGGCCCAGGTGTGCTGCAACATCTGTCTCAGCACTGACACCTCACCTGGTCACCGCGGCAACAAGACAACCAATCAGGGGACATTCCGGAAAAGGAAAAGACAAAAAAGACAAGATTTGTAAGTTTCAGAAAGATAATTTCCGATACTATTTCGTTTATATTCAAATATACAGTTTCTCCTCTTACAGATTTTTAAATTTTCCAGTTAATACAAGCAACATTTGTGACTTATATATGATCGTGCCCCCTGACACTGGTGCAGGAGCTCAGAAAAATCCCAAGAAGAGCCCAAGATATGTTTCAGTTGTTGATTGTACTGCTAAGAAAAAAACGGATGTACAGCAGAAGGTTATAAAATCCATGTGTGATCACCAGAAGGCTTTACCTCATGTAGATGCACCGACAGTGTTGTTGTTATTTCTCAGAATTCCTCAAGGGGGCGACAGAAGTTACGCACTTAAAAACAACTGTTTCTTGTATTAAATAAATAAATAATAATGATAATAATAATGAATAAATATGAAAAATTTAGCAAAAATCTAGCTAATCACGTTTACAATTTAAAAATAAATGAATAAAATAAATCGTAATTTAAAAAAACTTTTAGTAATCACTGGAGCTGACACAATGTCCTGGACTATAGTTCCTTTTTATGCAAGTATACAGTGTGTCCTCTTCCGGCTTTGCCTTCCATCAAACTAACATATCGCCCCCACCAATTATTTCCTCTATTTAAAAAAAATCTGAATTGTTTTGGATAAATATGCAAATTTGTCCCAAAATCTAACTCCTTTTGTATAAAAATTAAAATAAAATAAATAAATAAAATAAATATTTTTTTTCTGCATATATAATGTGTGTCCTCTTCCGGCTTTACCTCCTAACAAACTAACATCCCGCTCCCCCACCTCTGTGCCTATTTATCTGGCCTTTGCCTGGCAGTGCCCCCCTCTCAGCTGCTGCTGGCCTTGTGATTATGAGCGGAGAGCCAAAAACAGTGTCTGTGGAACAATGTAAAAAGAATTTACCGTGTGACATTGAACCCACCTTGCTCGATAGCCGCCAGCACTCTTAAATTCTCATCGGTCGCTGTGTCTAAACTACAAAGGAAAGAGGATCAAAAATGGGGTGTAGTCAGCTGGACAGATAGATATGCAGGCAGGCAGGCAGACAGACAGACAGACGGAAGACAGACAGACAGACAGACGGCAGACAGACAGACAGACAGACAGACGGGCAGACAGACAGACAGACAGACAGAAAATAAAAAATTGAAGTTCTGACATATAGCAGCAAATATATGTAACAAAAAGCCCCCCCCCACACACACACACAAACAAACACACATACACGCACAGACACACCCCATCTAACATGATTTAACATAAAACAATTTAAAAAAAAACACCCCTCACACACACACACACACACACACACAATGGGGTCACTCACACACACACACACACACAGTGGGGTCACTCACACACACACACACTCCATCCTAACGATGATTCAGAGGGCAGTGCAGTCTGCTGGATGTGACTTGCATACCAACCTTGCAGCAGATTTTAGAAAGGCTCTCTGGCAGTCGTCCTGGATACTGAACTGGATGATATAATCACTGAGATCCTCATCACTGTATTCATCATACGTGTTCATCGCTCTGTAGGCAAGAGATAGATAGATAGATAGATAGATAGATAGACAGATAGATAGATAGATAGATAGATAGATAGATAGATAGATAGATAGATAGATAGATAGATAGATAGATAGATAGATAGATAGATAGGTAAGAGAAATATGTGATTGTAGATTAAAGGAATACTTCACCCATATGAAACCAGCGTTCTATCGTTATAAAATCTCTGTTATAATATAATGAATGAGGTTTTTCTTCCCTCAGTCTTTCCTCAGAAAAAAAAAATATTTAAAAGACGTGGTCAAAACTGGAATGTATGATTATGAGTTTAAATTTGGTTGATTAACATACATTTGGGGAAAAGTTACTCTTATTGATATTTCAAGCAGCAATTCAACAAGAAAACTGATGGTTCTTTATTTTAAAGCACATGAATTACAAATTCTCTTTGCTTAAATTGACTTTATTTTGGCCACTGGGGGGCAGCAGAACAAGCAGAAAGCAAAACATCTAAACTGCTATAAACTTCAATGTAGAAACGCTTTATTTGGGGCGCCCTTAGCTCAGTTGGTAGGGCGTCCCCCCCCCCCCCCAGGCCGGGCCCAGCAGCAGACCCGGGTTCGATTCCCGCCCGCGGTCGTTCTCTGCATGTCACTCCCCTCTCTGCCCCATTTCACCTCTCTCTCTCTTAACACTGTCAATAAAAGCATGAAAATGCCCCAAAATATATATATATAAAAAAAACTCTTTATTTTACAGATCTGCAATGTCTTAATCGTCGCCTGATTGTTTCTCAAAATAAAGACATTTCCGACTGTTAATTTATTTTTTATTTTTTTTACACTTCCCATTTATGTTCCAAATTAATTGAACCGATTGCTAGTGTATCCTGTTGAGTCGTTTGTTGGGAGCATAGCAGTCCCTTTTGCAATGTGTGAAATGTGTCCATAGACAAGCAAGCAGTGAAACAGTATGAGGAATACATTTTTACATTAAATTGAGCTTTTCTTCCAAAAAAATAATTCCAATTTCTGCTTTTATTAAGAACCAAATGACTTAGTTATTTTCAAGAACTTTATACGACTTTAACAGATTTGTAAAAAGAAAAGGAAAAAAGTATTTAATAAAGGTGAAATATGCAAAACCTACTTTTTTTTTTTTTTTTTTACCTCGTTTTAATTTTTATTTAATTTTTATTTGCTTCTTTTATTCGCTTTTAAATGTTTTATAATGTGTTTTATGTATTCTAATCTTGCCCCTGTAAAGCACTTTGAGTGGCCTTGTGTCTGAATTGTGCTATATAAATAAACTTGCCTTGCCTTGCCTTGCCTTGCCTTTTGTTTGACTGCTTTAGGTTTATTTACTCAGGACAAAAACATGACAACAATTTTTATTTTAAGTACATGCAAATGCAAAATAAAAATAAAAATCAACAAAGCACCCATAGCATACAATAGTTCCACAACAATACAATAGTTAATAGCAGGTGTTATTATTATGTTATTGTGTCCACCCCCCCTTTTGCAGACAAAAACTAAATGCAAGATTCTCCTCTTACAAATTCACTTCAACTGACTAAAAATCCTAATGTTGCTATATATTTTTAAAGTTGAAAAACTGCACATAATTATATAGAATTCAGCTTTTTTCCCAAATATTTAAAGTTGAATGACTTCATATCTATAATAATAACATCTGATGAAGGTAGAATGTCTCACCTGTGACCTGTAGCGACTGATGCTTCACTCTCCTCCAACAGCGCAGAATGTTTTTATATTTAAGTTTGACCTGCTTTCAGATGCCTCTAGGGGCATGGCAAGGTTGTGTGTGTGTGTGTGCGTGTGTGTGTGTGTGTGTGTGTGTGTGAACGTATGTGTGTGTGTGTGTGTGTGTGTGTGTGTGTGTGTGTGTGCATGTGTGTGTGTGTGTGTACAGGCATCTTTGTGAGGACCAGTTCCTTTCAACCATCAAAGTGAGTACATTTCAAAGGGCTGTTTGAGGGTTAACACTAGGTTTTAAGGTTCAGGTATGAATTAGGTTTATGTTAGGGTTAGTGTAAGGGTTGGGGTTAGGCATCTTGTTTTGATGGTTAAGGGGCCTGGGAATGCATTATGTCAACGAATATCCTCATAAGTATAGCCGTACAAATGTGTGTGTGTGTGTGTGTGCGTGCGTGCGGGCCTGTGTGTGTGTGTGGAGGGGGGGTGTGTGGGGTGTGTGTGTGTGTGTGTGTGTTGTTAACAACACCTGGCCGATCAGTATTTATAAAAATAGCCGATTACATATTGCATTGTGTTGTGAGCTAAGTCCAGGCCTACATTTGGGATCTTACACAAGCCTCGGAGGGCTTAGGGTCATGAAACTAATGCAAACGGCGACACACACACACACACACACACACACACGGACTGACAGACACACACACACACGGACTGACAGACAGACAGACACACACACACACGGACTGACAGACAGATAGACACACACACACACACTATCTCACTCACTCACTCACTCACTCACTCACTCACTCACTCACTCACTCACTCACTCACTCACACACACACACACGCACACTCAGACACACAAACACAGAGACACACACACACACACAAACAATGGGGTCATGAAACTAATGCAATGTCTATTGTTGTATGGGAAGCAAATAGCATAACCAATTGGGGTTTATTTTTGTTCCACTTTGTCAAAGAGATATGAGACACACACACACACACACACACACACACACACACACACACACACACACACACACACACACACACACACACACACACACACACACACACACACATGATGATGGATTGACTGTTGGCTGAGTTCAAACCAGGGCTACAGAGGATGGGCACGTAGCGGAGCAATTCCTGCTTTATGATTCTAACTGATCATATAACTCCCATGGTTCTGTTTCTATGCTGTTTACGACTCTGGATTTATTCTCTTGTAATGATTTCATCGGCTTGTTTTGAAGTTGTTTTTCGACATTTCACCTATTGTATTAGTTTTGTTTTATTCCCTGCCTTTTGCTCAACAAAGAACTTGTTGTTAAGATTTGTTTAAGTTTTATTTAAAGGTGCCACAATGAGCTTTTTAATATTTTTGAGACAGTCTCATTTTTCCTCTGATGATCATGAATGACATGTAACAGCAAACGAGGCCATCAGTGCAAAGAATGCTATTTTTATATAGTTTTTCTTAATGCCTTTGTCATGGGTATACGCTCACCCAGGAACAACAGCTGGCGTAGTTAAAACACCACCGCTTTTGTCCAAAGCAAGCCCCAACCTCAGCGATTTTTACCAGCATCCAATAACGAAGTGACCACAACTGTAGTAACCGGAAGTGCCACTAGGGGGGTGGAAGCAGAAGACAGCCATCTCTCATTGACTCACTTGTTAAACAGGCTGTTTTCAAAGTCTTATTAAACCTATTTACAGCCTGGTCCACAAAACCATTTTAGTCTGTATGTTTAGGTTATATCTCCATGACAACACTGAGGGGGGGTGAATTTTTTTGGACCACGCTAGTTTTTGTTTTATCGGAGGTTAAAATGTATTGGCGCGATCTCCGCCCGTTGTCCCTTACTTTGCCTCGGAGGTATACGTCAGCTATCTCCCTCCCCCTCACAAAATGGCGACGTGCACAAACCAGGATTATTGGATGCCGTGTGAATAACTGAGGTCAACCTGGATGCTACATCCATATTATTTACTATCTATGGTCCAAAAAGGGTGCAAGAATTAACATGCAACTTAAAGTTCATGGGACACCTTCAAAGGTTCAGTGGGCGATATTGGAGAACGTGTGTGTTCCAAATCACTTTTTTGTCAAACTGAGTGAATATCTCCTCATGACCTGCTACAATGGTCGGCAACAAATTGCACTATTTTGAAAGGACGCGTTGCAGCTTCCTGGGGTTTTGATTGGTTTAAAGAAATAAAGCAGGCCAGCCCAGTTTTCCCCTTATACTAGAACCTAATTAGCCTGGATCCAGTCCATGCTACTTGCTGTAGTTTTGGTCTGGCTTTGCGAGACTATCTCTATGATAGATATAGGCCTACTGTATGTGTCTAGGTTGAGTTTGAACAGGCTGTGTGATTGATAGGCCTAGAACCAGTCTTATGTTTTTATAATAATGGATTGGATTTATGTAGCGCTTTTCAAGGCACTCAAAGACGCTTTACAAGGTTCCATTCATTCACACTCAGTCATACCGGTGGTGGTAACCTACCATAGTAGCCACAGCTGCCCTGGGGCAGACTGATGGAAGCGTGGCTGCCATTCAGCGCCTACGGCCCCTCCGACCACCACCTCAAACATACAGCAGTCATACACATTCACACCAGGCAAGGTGGGTGAAGTGTCTTGCCCAAGGACACAACAACCATGACGCTGGTGGCAGAGCGGGTATCGAACCGCCAACCCTTGGATCATTGGCCAACCCGCTTAACCACCTGAGCCACGTTTGCCCCAATGACATCCTTTATACATCAATACATCAAATAAAAAGCTGACAAAGAGAAAAAAAACTATTGAAACATTCAGACAGTGATGTAGCTATTAAAATGAAATGAGTGAAAGTACAATATAGCCTAATTAAAACAGTTACAGGTAGACTTTGGTAATATTAGATAATATGTCAAAATTGGTTAAAGGATATGAAGGTAATCATTTAAAATTCAGCCCCGTAAAACATAAAGAGACCAGTCTGGATTTTTCTTCAATCTTCATCTCTACATTACTTAACAGAAATGCTCTTAATGACAATATTTTGGGGGGGAAATTTGGTAGAAATGTTGTCAGTAGTTTATAGTATAAAACCAAAATGTTTATTCTACTCAAACATATGCCTATGAATAGTAAAACGAGAGACACTGAACATTTGGAGTGGTCTCTTCATTTTTTCCAGAGCTGTATATAAAGGTTAAGTTTTGACATGTTGTGTGATTGCTATAGGCCCAATACAGGTCTTATTATATTGTTTTATATCCTCTCATACAGTTGAGTGACAGTGGAGGAGCTTTAGGTTGAGCTATACGGCGCTATTTCAGTGAGTGAGCTACAGCAGGCGACACAGCGGCCCCCGAAAAGCTGCTGTAATACTATTGGACATCTGGCTGGCTCTCTGGGGATCACACACACACACACACAGACTAGGACACACACACACAAACACACACTCGCATACAGGCAGGCAGGTACACACACACACACACACTCGCACACACGCACACACGCAGGCAGGCAGGCACATACTCACACACAAACACATACACAGTCGGATTCACACACACACACAAACACATACACACACTCGCACGCACGCACGCACGCACGCAGGCAGGCAGGTACACACTCACACACACACAAACAGTCGCATTCACACACACACACACACACACACACACACACACACACACACACACACACAGTCGCATTCACATACACACACACACTCACGCAATACACACACACAAACACTAGTGAACACACACACACACACCGAAGCACACACAGGTAAGCAGACAGGTAAACACAGACAGACAGACAGACAGACAGATAGGCAGGCAGACAGACAGACAGACACACTCACTAACACACACACAAACACATAGACACACACACACACACACACACACACACACACACAACACACACACACACAGGGTCAGGGGTGTAAACCTGTCACACCCAGGCATTCGTTTATATGCGGCATGTTTGTATATATAGTTAATCTCACTCACACTGAGAAAACACACATTGGGATATGAACAGCTAATAGGCCTGGATTACATTTTTGATCTCGGATTTGGAAAGTGTGTGTGTGTGTGTGTGTGTGTGTGTGTGTGTGTGTGTGTGTGTGTGTGTGTGTGTGTGTGTGTGTGTGTGTGTGTGTGTGTGTATGATAATGTATGTGACAAAAGAACACCATGAGATACAATGCAATACAATATGATTGCATGTGTAGGATGCAACTTGATGTTCCTAGAAATTAACTTACTAGCCATACCTACTGATATAATGCACTTAACTTACATTATATATGGGTAGCCTACTACACAGCCCTACTGCCATTGTGTATGTTTTTTGTAATTTATGTAGCCTAACTTGATTTGTACTTCAACACTGCAATATCTATCTATCTATCTATCTATCTAGCTATCTATCTATCTATCTATCTATCTATCTATCTATCTATCTATCTATCTATCTATCATCTATCTATCTATCTATCTATCTATCTATCTATCTATCTATCTATCTATCTATCTATCTATCTATCTATCTATCTATCTATCTATCTTTTACTTTTTACTGTAATATTGTTTCATGTTGTAGGCCTATGTTTTTAATGTGACCAACATTTCATGATCAACAAATCATGATACAGTAATAATCAGGACAAGTTCAACGTGTTTTCCAACCAATGCGTATGTCGTTTACGGTTGCTAAGCAGCGTGTAAACTAACTCCCACTCTGGTGTTGCCTAGGAACCAAGCTAACATCAGGAACGGAAGACACCTTTTTTACTGTTAGCTTCGTTTTTAGCTAACTGGAAATCTCGTAAAATGAAGACATTGATAAAAACAAAACGGGGGTAAAAGGAGTAGTTTGAAGGAGTGACAGTGTAGGCGTCTCCTGGTGGTGTTTAGGGCACGTTTGTTAAACTTAAACAACTTAATTTGACCTAAATAGAGAGCTAACGGACTAGCCTATAGCGTTTTAGCCTGTCAGGTTAGAAGCTGTCATGTCGGAGCAGAGAGAAAGTGAAGAGCTGCAGGACACAGACAACGAGGAGGAAAGAAACCTTCCACCGGGGGCACGTACCACCGAGACGCCGCCAGAGAGCGACACAGAGCCGGCGAGCGATGGAGAGGAGGCCGGTGAGTTCCTCCACATTTTATACACTATCTATGGTCCACACTGATAACCCGTGTTTTCTAATAAAAATAATTTTTTTTAGACATATATTTGACTATGCTTTTATTTTCTATGCACATTGTAAAGCACCTTATAATAGGTGGTCCATGGTTGTAGCCTACCTTTTGTGCATGTATTTATCTTGCCCACAATGCCAAAAAACTGGTGCAGATTTTTTAAAGATCTATTGCGGGTCATAGTTACCCTCAATTCGCACTACTTTGGGAAAAATGTATTGTTTGTTTTGTTTTTGATTCACTGAAAAAAATATAGTTTTAAACTCTAGGCTAATGTGATCAATGTTCTTGTTATTTTAACCAAATTTTACATCCACAAATCAAGCTTTACAAAAAAAGTCAACTACTTTTTAATATAATTTAGGCCTACCATTTAAAGGTGCAGTGTGTAATATGACATCATCAAGAAAGTTCTAGAAAGTTCTAGAATGCAACACTCCCTGGGTAACCCCAACCCTTTCGAATAATAACAGAAGCTACAGTGGCCTTCAAGGACAAGAACTATTCTACATTTTAAACAATGCACCTGATGACATTCTAACTATGACTCTTTCAAGATGGCGGCACTAGGCCTTGGTCCAAAATATGCAAAAATATGGACATATATGAGATCCTTTCTAAGGGAAACAAAAATTATTCAAAACGTTTTTTTCAGCTATTATACACTAAATTAAATGTACTTATGGATATTATAATTATTTTCTACAAAATCTGCTAGGAAATAAAACCCAAAATTCTACACACTGCAGCTTTAAACAGAATTTACAGTGAACAAAATAGATACGACAAGAAACAGTGCAACAAAGAAAATCAGTGCAGGGCATAACAGTGCAAGTTAAAGACAATCATTTGTATAATGTATAATTGGGAAGTGCTGATAAAATGTAAGAGTAATTCACAAGCTAAATGTCCTAAATAGCAGTGTATCATATGTAGCCTACTCTCCGGTGATAATTTGCAGTTCAGTGGGCACTTCGAGACACTGGACATTTTCTTTAAAAAAAATATGCCTTAAAGGTGCAGTGTGTAGAATTTATTGTACTTTGACTGTGAAAATAAGTCCTTATATGTTTCATATGATGATCTTATTTTTCTTTCCATGTATCATTTCCTAGAGTCTATGGAAGAAGCTGAAACTCAGGCTGATCTGCCCGACGACAGCGATGTCACAGAAACTCAGAGAGAAGAAAATGTTGGAAACTCCACAGCTACAGGTAAGATCCTGATCTACAGTATGTGATATCGGGTGGCTCAGGTGGTAGAGCGGGTCGGCTGATGATCAAGAGGTTGGAGGTTCGATCCCCGCCCTGCCACCTGTGTCATAGTTGTTGTGTCCTTGGGCAAGACACTTCACCCACCTTGCCTCGTGTGCATGTCGATAGTTAGCCTGCTACCGATGTATGCATGTGTGTGTGAATAGTAACGTGGGAATGGGAACAGGTCTCTCTTGTAAAAGAGTCTCCGGTCTCAATGGGATTTACCTGTATAAATAAAGGTTTAAAAAAAAAATATATATATATATACTGTAAATATATCCTTGTTACCAAAAAACCCACTGCAAAAAGAAACCTACCATTATATTCTTTATTACCACAGCAAACAGCCATGAGTGTATTCAAACATATATTTATCTTCCAACTGAAATTCCGTTGATTTACATGATGATTTATCGGCATTAAAGGTGCAGTGTGTAATATGACATCATCAAGTAAGTTCTAGAAAGTTCTAGAATGCAACGCTCCCTGGGTAACCCCAACCCTTTAGAATAATAACAGAAGCTACAGTGGCCTTCAAGGACAAGAACAATTCTACATTTTAAACGATGCACCTGATGACATTCCAACTGTGACACTTTCAAAATGGCGGTGACAAGGCCTTGGTCCAAAGTATGGAGAAATATGGACATATATGAGACCCTTTCTGAGGGAAAAAATAATAATTCTAAAAAAAACAATCAGCTATTATGCACTAAATTAAACATACTTATGGATATTATAATTATTTTCTACAAAATCTGCTAGGAAATAAAACCCAAAATTCTACACACTGCAGCTTTAAAGAGATGAAAACAGCTTTAGATTTTGGCTCAGTTACACTAATCTGTTCTCAACATGACACATTTCCCCGAATCCATTTGTCACAGATTATTCAAATTAATTTTCAGATCAGATTTACATTCTCAGAGTGATAAAATACTGAGACAAGAAAAAATATTTTATCTTAATAAAAAAAAATTAAAATAAAAAGAACATGGCAAAATAATTCAGATCATTGTCTTCATCCTGGATTGGCAAAAAGGTGGAATGATAAGTGGATGAAGTAAAGTGTTTGCACCGGTGGAAATATGAAGGTGTATTGAACTCTGAGATTCTATGTAGTATAAATGTGCAAACATTTTAGAAATCGGTTCATCCTAGCCTGAGAAAAGCCAGAAAGAGTCTTTTATGGTCTCACTGTCTAACCCTACATTTTCCCATGTGTGACATCACATATGGTAGAATGTAGGGTTAGGATTAACAGGACAGCTGGGCCGAGAGAAGACTGAGGGAAGACTGAGGGAAGAAAAACCCCATTCGTTATATTATAATAGGGATTTTATAATGATAGAACGCCGGTTTCGTATGGGTGAAGTGTTCCTTTAAGTACCTCAGATGATGTGCTGTTTCTAGGTAACCTGACAGAGTTATTATAGGATGTGGGGATCAATATCTCAGAGTTTATTAGCAGTGACAAAGACAGCAGACACACAGGAAAAGGCAAAAACTAAACCGCCCAGTTCTAAAGCAGCGGATGGACACTAATGATGTGGAATAACGTCACATATTTTCTGAGAATTAAACAGTTTAAAAAGAGTGATTATAAAACCCATGACAATTACACTGTTGAAACCACTCTTATAACAACACAATATTTTTTTTAAATTCTGCATTGACCTTTTAAAAAGCTGTATATAACTTTTGGGTCAGCCGTTTGTTGGGGAAACTTTGGGTGCCTGTGTCTGTGATGCCTCAATGAATAATCAATGTGTATGAATGCATACAAAAATAAATGTGAAGTAGCAAAACATGTCATGTTCTGTGTGTGTGTGTGTGTGTGTGTGTGTGTCTGTGTGCGTGCATGTCTGTGTCTGTCTGTCTGTCTGTGTGTCTCTGTCTCTCTCTCTGTCTCTCTCCCTCTCTCTCTCTCTCTGTCTCTCTCTCCCTCTGTGTCTCCATCTCTGTCTCTCTCTCTCTGTCTGTCTCTCTCTCTGTCTCTCTCTGTCTCTGTCTCTCTCTCTGTCTCTCTCTCTCTGTCTCTCTGTCTCTCCATCGCTCTCTCTGTCTCTCTGTCTCTCTCTCTGTCTCTGTTGCAGTGAAGGTGGTGTTGGTTCCCGAGGGTCATGTGATGACTGCGGCCTTTGCGATTGGTCTGAGCATCCTGGAGCTGAAGCTTCACCTCGCCTCAGAACTCAGGGTCCCTGCTGAGGTGCTGCAGATATCACTAGATGGTAACTCTATTTCTATACCTACAACCATGTGTGTGTGTGTGTGTGTGTGTGTGTGTGTGTGTGTGTGCAGATATCACTAGATGGTAACTCTATTTCTATACCTACAACCATACAATGTTGTTTGGTTGGTCCAGCTAATAGTACAATAACTTATCCTAATTCCTGCTTTGCTACTTGGCTCCGGAGTCGGCTTTCTGACCCTTTGTATGACGACCCCGCCCACGTTCAGCAGGTACTATTTGCAGTAGAAAACCTCTCGTTCAGCTACCAAAACAGAGTTGAGCTAAGTCGAGTTGAGTCCGGTAGAGCTACATGTGCGGTGGAAAAGTGCTATGAATCCCAACAAAGGCAACAAGGAAGAAGAAAACTTCTAGCCAGTAATCATACATGTGAACAATACAGGATTCATTATGCCTACAATTAAAAACCTGCATTTCTAAATGTTCTATTTAGAATAAAATTAGCTCACACACACTCACATGGACACAACACGCACACCACACACACACACACACACACACACACTCACATGGACACAACACGCACACACACACACACACACACACACACACACACACACACACACACACACACACACACACACACACACACACACACACACACACACAATCACACGCATCCGAAACATGTGATGAGCTCAACAAGGCCATCGATGAGTTTTGGTGACTCACACTGCATCCAATCCAGTTTGGCCAGGATTGAGTTATTCATAGCCAGGGTTTGGAAGCTGCCGCGTCAACAAATAAATTAGCTTTTCTTCTTGCTTTCTGTGTGGAAAAACAGATGCTGGTTTTCGTATTTGATTGTGGAAAACATTATGTTTTGTCATGTCTTCTAAAATGGTGTGCCATGAATATATTTATGCGTACTGACTGAGTGGGTCATTACGCAAGAGAGAAACAAGCAAGAAAAAAACAATGAACATGAATCTCAGTTGGGTTTTTGCATTTAAAATATGTGTGATGATAACAGTAGAATAGATTATCTTTATTGTCATTGTAACAGTTACAACTGAATGAAGTAAGAATGTGGTTAAAACAATAAACAGTATATATCTAGTGAAAACAGAAAAGCTTTCTTTTCTATGGAAGTAAATGAGTGTCATCGGATTTTGAAAATAAAAAGCCATTGAATTTTAAGCACTGAATATTTATGCATTGAAATAATGTAAAAAATAAAGGTGAAAATGAGTTGTTTAAAATGTAATGAGTTAAATTCAGAGGCAAAAAAATCAGATACATTATTTCAATGCATAAATATTCTGTGCTTAAAATTCAATGGCTTTTTATTTTCAAAATCCGATGACACTCATTTACTTCCATACTTTTCCCTTTTCCCCTAATTGAGTTAGGGGACTTGGACCTGTATCCTTGGACTGAGTTAGGGGATTGGGACCTGTATCCTTGGACTGAGTTAGGGGACTTGGACCTGTATCCTTGGACTGAGTTAGGGGATTGGGACCTGTATCCTTGGACTGAGTTAGGGGATTGGGACCTGTATCCTTGGACTGAGTTAGGGGACTTGGACCTGTATCCTTGGACTGAGTTAGGGGACTTGGACCTGTATCCTTGGACTGAGTTAGGGGACTGGGACCTGTATCCTTGGACTGAGTTAGGGGACTTGGACCTGTATCCTTGGACTGAGTTAGGGGACTGGGACCTGTATCCTTGGACTGAGTTAGGGGACTGGGACCTGTATCCTTGGACTGAGTTAGGGGACTTGGACCTGTATCCTTGGACTGAGTTAGGGGATTGGGACCTGTATCCTTGGACTGAGTTAGGGGACTTGGACCTGTATCCTTGGACTGAGTTAGGGGATTGGGACCTGTATCCTTGGACTGAGTTAGGGGACTGGGACCTGTATCCTTGGACTGAGTTAGGGGACTTGGACCTGTATCCTTGGACTGAGTTAGGGGACTTGGACCTGAATCCTTGGACTGAGTTAGGGGACTTGGACCTGTATCCTTGGACTGAGTTAGTTGACTTGGACCTGTATCCTTGGACTGAGTTAGGGGACTGGGACCTGTATCCTTGGACTGAGTTAGGGGACTGGGACCTGTATCCTTGGACTGAGTTAGGGGACTGGGACCTGTATCCTTGGACTGAGTTAGGGGACTTGGACCTGTATCCTTGGACTGAGTTAGGGGACTTGGACCTGTATCCTTGGACTGAGTTAGGGGACTTGGACCTTTATCCTTGGACTGTTGTTCAGTCCTTTTGTTTTTTACTAAAAATAGTCAAATTTAATTTAATTTACTTAAATAATAATATAATACTTAGCTCTGGAACGATCTTCCCATCTCTCTGCGTTCAATAGAGTTTGTTGATGCTTTCAAACGTCAACTAAAAACCTATTTATTTGTGCAGGCTTTTGCCTAGTTTGTTCTTGGGGCTGCTATGTTTATCACTGTATTGTCTTGGCCTTTTAAATGTTTGTACTATTTTAATCTGTTGTTGCTTCCCATTGTGAAGCGCTTTGTGACCCTGGTCTGCGAAGGGCGCTTTATAGATAAAGTTTACTTACTTACTTACTACTTACTTAAAAGTACTGACTGAAAAGGTGTAGGTTGCACACCTGCTATCTGTGTGTGTGAATTGTAACGTGGGAATGGGAACATGTCTCCCTTGAAAAAGAGTCTCCGGTCTCAATGGGATTTACCTGTAGAAATAAAGGTTAAAAAAACAAATAAGAAGATTTTGTTGTGTGTGTGATGAGAAATATTGCATATTGTATGTCTCTTGTATAATACTAAACTGCGTACCATATCGGCTCTGGCCTTCGTTGCAGTGGTCGCGGGTTCAAATCCGACCCGTGGACCTTTACTGCAGGTCATCCCCCCCCTCTCTCTCTCTGCCTCCCCATTTCAACTCTGTACTGTCTAATAAAGCTTGAAAATATGCCAAAAAATTATCTTACAATATGCAATATTTCTCATTACCTGTGTTTCAGGGTGCCTGGTAGCGGAGCAGCAGAAAATGAATCCTTATAGATTTAAAAAAAAATGCAAAAAGGAATTAAATCACCTTGCTGAAATAGTAAAGCATGAGAGTGTGTCGTGTGTTCCAGGGCGCGTGGTGTCGGATCAGCAGAGCCTGATGGAGCTTGGTGTGCGTCCTAACGGCTCCACCAGGATGGAGCTGAGTTCCTCTGACCCAAAGACCTTCCCCCTGCGCCCGCTACGCCCGCCGGAGCAGGACAACATGCCCGACGTCATCACCGTACGAGTGCAGACAGGTCTGTACACACACACACGCATATAGGTACGAGACACAAACACACACACACGCACACACACACACACACACACACACACACACACACATAGGTACGAGACACATACACACACACACACACACACTCACACACACACACAAATCAAACACACACACACAATCAAACACACACACACACACACACACACACACATAGGTACAACACACACACATACACACAGGTACTACACACAATTACACACACACACACACATAGGTACCACACAATCAATGTTGTGTGTTGTACCTATTAACACTCTGGAAAATACAAAGGAAATGCGCCTCCCTGTGTTTCCAGATGCGGATGTCTTCCAGGAGGTGGTGGTGGAGATAGAGCGTCCTCCCCAGCAGAAGGCCTTCCTGGGCGGGTACAGACACTGCTTAACGGGGGCCGAGTACCACCACGCCACAGCCCAGACCCAACGCAAGAGAGGGCCAGACAGAGGAGTGCTGGTGTTCAGCAGAGACACACAGGTACCACACACACACACACACATACATACATGTAAGACACACACACACACTCACATACAGTAGGTACACACACACACAAATAGTAACAACACAAACAAACACACACACACACAGACACACACACAGGTACCACACACAAACACGCGTCCATGTGTGTGCGTCCATGCGCGTGTGTGTGTGTGTGTGTGTGTGTGTGCATTTAAAGGTCAGTCATTACTGCATAACAGCGTTCTCATTGAGTCGTGACACTGAACACATGAAACAAAGTAATGACAGAAACACAGAGAAAGAGTTTTAATGAGGTGTGTGTGTGTGTGTGTGTGTGTGTGTGTGTGTGTGTGTGTG
>CM049400.1:33862500-33865000 GCA_026929865.2 Hyperoplus lanceolatus | reverse complement strand
CAGGGGTGCGTTCGGATTACACAGTTTATTCAATCAATTCGTAGTAACGCACCGCATTTAACGTTCAGTAACGATAACGGCGTTGTAACGACGGAAAAAGTAATTAGTTAGATTACCCCGTTACTGAAAAAAGAACGGCGTTACCTAACGCCGTTATTTTAAACGGCGTTATTCCCAACACTGGTTGTCACAATGTGTAAGGGTGTCTTTGATGATTAATTTCTTCTTTATTACAATAAGAGAGAAGAAGTGAGGGGTTCACATTTCAAGACAACACCTTAAGCTTCAATTTAATGTAGGAATCACTATTGAAAGATGTTTAGGTGATAAGCAATTCTCACTAGAGTAAAAAATGTGCCTACTTACCCCGTTCTCCCCTACATCCAATTGGATTTTGAAGTATGGAAACCGGCATGATGTAGTATGTAGTAAAGTGTGTGTGTGAGTGTGTGTGTGTGTGTGTGTGTGTGTGTGTGTGTGTGTGTGTGTGTGTGTGTGTGTGTGTGTGTGTGTGTGTGTATGTAAAAGGGAAAAGTATGTGATTTGGAACGCAGGGCTAGTTTGTGTGATGGAAGTTGCTTTCATTAATTGATCATTCATCTCCATTCAATTGGTTGTGTATCATCATTGTATGTTGTGTTTGTATTGTTGTTGTTGCTTTGCATTTGTCTGACTCCACGTCATTGTAAACGAGAGTCACCTCTAAACTGATCTCCACAGAATAAATAAAGGTTAAAGGCCTACTTCACCGGTTTGAATATGAAGGTGTATTGAATTCTGAGATCTGTGATGTCACGAGAAAGAGAAATATAGGGTTAAAAAAACACTCTTTCTGCCTTTTCTCAGGCTAGGATGAACCGATTTAAAAAAAATCGCACATTTATACTACATAGGATCTCAGAATTCAATACACCTTCATATTCAAACCGGTGAAGTAGGGCTTTAAATGAAAAAGAAAATGTTGGAATTGTGCTACATTTAAACTTCGTAACATCCGTTGCAACTAACACCTACAGTACACTTGTTGCGGCGCTGGCTGTAGCGTGTGTGTGTGTGTGCGTGTGTGTGTGTGTGTGTGTGTGTGTGTGTGTCTGTGTGTGTGTGCTTGCTTGCGTGCGTGCATGCATGTGTGTGTGCGTAAGTGCTTGCGTGCATGTGTGTGTGTGTTAGGGGGAATAAAATTGCAAGGCACTTTGAGTCTGAGGCCTCTGATAAAATTGCTATATAAATGCCGTCCTATTACTCTTCAGGGTTGACATTCGGGACAGCTACAAGCACTTGACATGTTGAGGCAAATTATTTCATCTATGCGTATCCTGCAGCCTTAGATGCTCTTGCTTGCACATTGATTTTGGAAAATATTGTGTTGACGTGCCTATATGATTTTTTTGAGACACGTACGTGGAAATGTTATTTTTAAATGATAAAAACTCAAACGTACATTTTAGCTTCAGGGGAAGACATTTGTCTAAACTGATCCCGAGGCGTTCCCAGGCCAGCGTGGAGATATAATCTCTCCTCCTAGTCCTGGATCCCTGGGGATCCCCCAGTCAGAGCTGGTTGAAGTGGCTCGGGAAAGAGAAGTTTGGGGTTCCCTGCTCAAGCTGCTGCCCCCGCGACCCAATTTTGGATAAGCGGTTGAAGATGATGATGTCTAAACTGATATCTGCACACATTTTCAGACCTCTCGCTTCACTGTAGCTGCTGTAAATTCTGCCAAGAGGGACTCCGGTTAGCAAGGGAGCGTTGTAATATAGAATCCCACCACCAGATGACATTAAAACACGCCTTTATTCCACACTGTACCTTTAAATATTTATTTTTTCTAAAGATTAATTTTTGGCCTTTAAAAGCTTTATTAGATAGTAGTAGTAGTACAGAGTTGAAATGGTGAGACAGAGAGAGACCACACCTTTAAATATTGTTGACCATGGATCAATTACATACTGTCCTTTGGAGATTGTTTCCAGCACATTTACATACTGAGCTCTGAGATTGTCCCCAGACCTTAAAGGTCATTTTATAATTAAAGGGTTTTACTGAGACTTAACCTGTATTTATTTGTATTTAATTATTTTGTATTTGAATGCTACTGGAGCCTCATCAATCTGTGTCACAAGCCTGCACAATGTAAACTGTTCTGTGTGTGTGTGTGTGTGTGTGTGTGTGTGTGTGTGTGTGTGTGTGTGTGTGTGTGTGTGTGTGTGTGTGTGTGTGTGTGTGTGTGTGTGTGTGTGTGTGTGTGTGTGTGTGTGTGTGTGTGCGTGCGTGCGTGTGTGTGTGTGTGTGTGTGTTCCCTGTGAGCTCTTCTTGACTTGACTGCAGTGAACTTTAATTAACAGTCTGAAGCCTGTGACCTTAGCTTTGGTTTGTTAATGTTAATTTTTAAAATGTTGAATGTATTATTATGTCAAGTGTCACTGCTAAATGTGTATGTGTGTGTGTGTGTGTGTGTGTGTGTGTATGCGTGTCTGTTTGTCTGTGTGTGTGTGTCTGTGTC
>CM049400.1:33830000-33857500 GCA_026929865.2 Hyperoplus lanceolatus | reverse complement strand
ATCAGAGCCAGAGAACTCAGAGATCTTTATAATGAAGTCAACCTGAGTGCTGTGACCAGGGAGAAGAGGCTACGCGTACTGATGGACCTAAAACACACTGTCAAGGTAACACACACACTCACACACACACACACTCACACACACACACACACACACACACACACACACACACACACACACACACACACGATGGCACACACACACACACACACACACACACTCACACACATACACAGACAGTTGCTTGTAGTGTAGTGGTTAGATCCCCCCCTTCCCTCCATAGAGTCTCTGTCCTCTTCACAGCAGACCCGGGTTAGAATCCAGCCCGGGTCGTTCTCTGCATGTCATTCTCCTCTCTGCCCCATTTCATCTCTTCCTCTACACACTGTCTAATAAACGCAAAACAATTCCAAATAAGAAAGCTGAAGTATGATCCCTGCTAATTGTTCCTAATCCTTGTTATTGTACAGGAGCCAAATAAATTCTACACACTGCCCCTTTAATTGGTCTTATTGTTTCATCTCCTTGTTGCCGTACAGGAGCACAAGTGTCAAGTGACGCGGGATGTGGTAGACCTAATAGACAGAGAGGTTGACCTGATGACCAGAGGGGTTAAAGCCAACAGTCTGGAGGGGCTGAGGAAAAGGATCTCCACTCTCTTTCTACAGTTCATCAAAACACCAGCATTCAACCCTGAAGTCGCCAAACTGCTCAAGGTATAAGCACAGAGACACAGTGCTGGTTATGTTAAGTTTCATTTCATTTAACCTTCATTTATACTCGAGAGATCAATTGAGGTGTCTGACCCTCATTTACAAAGATGTACGGGCAATTCTAGCGCCCTCTTTGGACAAAAGCGGTAGTGTTTTTACCACGCCAGCTGTTGTTCCTGGGTGAGCGTATACCCATGACAAAGGCATTAAGAAAAACTATATAAAAATAACATTTTTCTTTGCACTGATGGTCTCGTTTGCTGTTACATGTAATTCATGATCATCAGAGGAAAACTGACTGTTTCAGAAATATTGAAAAGGACCTTCCTCAACAAGGTCTGGTTAACTATCTGTCTGTCTGTCTGTCTGTCTGTCTGTCTGTCTGTCTGTCTGTCTGTTTGTCTGTCTGTCCGTCCGTCCGTCCGTCCGTCCGTCCGTCTGTCTGTCTATCTATTTATCTAATAAATGTTGTAAACTATGATAAAGTGTTTAGGACATTCCTCAACAAGGTCAGAGGTTAACTATGTGTATTAGTGTCTGTCTGTCTGTGTGTGTGTCTGTCTTTCCATCTATCTATCTATCTATCTATCTATCTATCTATCTATCTATCTATCTATCTATCTATCTATCTATCTATCTATCTATCTATCTATCTATCTATCTATCTATCCATCCATCCATCCATCCATCTATCTATCTATCTATCTAACTTTCTTTATAATCTTTATAATCCCCCCCCAGGTCCCTCAGAACCCCTCCACCCTCAGAAAGGACATGTTCCTGTGCAGCGGTTGCCAGCGTTACCTGAGCTCCTCAGACTTCAGCCCGTGTGCGTCGGCCCGTCTGTCGCGCTGCGCCGACTGCACCGGGCTGGACAACATCGCCCGCGCCAGAGACGACTCGTCCTGCTACAAGAACATCCTCAAGAGGCTCCGGGCCGACGAACAGCTGCTCAGAGAGGACGCCAAGATTCCCTTCCTACTGCAGGTGAGGGGAGGAGTATTATGCTCTTAAAGCTATAGTGCGTAATTTATGTATTTCGATGATCGCGCATGGATTTGATCAATCAATTTAATGAATATAAAACAGTTTTTTCCTCAAGTGTGTAACTTCTGTCTTGCGATGGATCGCGCATGGATTTTATACCTTGTGCTGTACATCCAGGTTTTTTTCTTAGCAGTAGAATCACCAATTTAAATATGTCTTGGCCTAATTGAAACAGTTACAGGTAGAGGTTGGCAGATTTAAGATAATACGTCTAAATTCTTATAGGAATTCTTCATCCATACGGAACCGGCGTTCTATCATTATAAAATGGCTTTCATAATATAATGAATGAAGTTTTTCTTCCCTCAGTCTTCCCTTGGCCCAGTTGTCCTGTTAACCCTAACTCTACATTTTACCATGTGTGATGTCACACATGGGAAAATGTAGGGTTAGGCAGTGAGACCATAAAACACTCTTTCTGCCTTTTCTCAGGCTAGGATGATCCGATATCTTAAATGTTTGAACATTTATACTTCACCGGATCTCAGAGTTCAATAAACCTTCATATTTCCCACCGGTGAAGTAGGCCTTTAAAGGATATGAAGGTCTTTATTTTAGTGTGTTTCTAGAAGTATCTCCGCTGTCAGGTTGAGGATGTGCGTTACCTGATAGAGGTTATGTGGGCGTCTCGGTCGGCCCTCCACGCCAGCAGCGACCTCTATAACCAAATTCACAATTTGAAATGTCTCAGACAATTTTCTTGTCAAGTGACCCATGGGGACTTCTCATGCCAATTTTCAGGCTTGTATCATCAACTGAAAGACTCTGGCGAAAATAAGCACTTAGCCGCTCCACTATAAGTATCTCCTCATAAAGTATTATTAATGCTAGTGGGCTGTAGCTCAGTGGGTACGGCGGTCGTCCACTGGGTTACAGGGTCGGTGGTTCGATCCCCCGTCTCCCCGCCACATGTCCAAGTGTCCCTGGGCAAAGAGACACTGAACCCTAAACGGCTCCCGATAGTTAGCTTGCACCCTGCGTGGTAGCTGCTGCTGCTATCGGTGTATGAATGTGTGCTCCAGTTGTAAGTCGCTTTGGATAAAAGCGTCTGCTAAATGACATGTAATGCAATAATAACCCTTTCATATCTCCCTGTGCGCCCTGTCAGGTTGAGGATGTGCGGTACCTGATAGAGGTGGTGTGGGCGTCCCGGTCGGCCCTTCACGGCAGCAGCGACCTCTATAACCTGGTGTTCGTCCGCTGGGAGAGAGACAGTGACTGGAGCCCCTGGAACTGCATCCTGCTGTCTAAAGAGGAGACGGCCGCTCATCTGGAGGTGGACGACGTACACAGGGTAAACACACACACACACACACACACACACAGACAGGCACACAGACAGGCACGCAGACACACACACACACAGACAGGCAGGCAAGCAGGCAGACAGGCACAGACAGACACACACACACACACACACACACACACAGGCACGCAGACACACACACACACACACACACACACACACACACACACACACACACACACACAGACAGGCACACAGACATACACACACACACACACACACACACACACACACACACACACACACACACACACACACACACACACACACACACACACACACACACACACACACACACACACACACTCACACACACACACACACACACACACACACACACACACACACACACACACACACACACACACACACACACACACACACACACACACACACACATATACACATTTATGTATAATGTTTTATTTAAATCACATTTTCTGAAACCTTTACAGTAACATGTGTAGCCAATGCATTGGCTCAGTTTTCCCAACTGGATGTACTGCATGTTCTAAGCTAAAAGTTACAGTTAGATAGAAACAGCCTAAGCCATCAGAAAAACTGTAAACATGAGCTGTATCCGGCTAATGCATTTTAACCAATAACTGTTCTTGTTATCTGCATTCTCTGCACTATGAGGAAATCAAAGAGGAACTATTGTAACCTTTTAACTATTTCCAAATGGTGAAATGTCACCGTAAATGTGTGTGTGTGTGTGTGTGTGTGTGTGTGTGTGTGTGTGTGTGTGTGTGTGTGTGTGTGTGTGTGTGTGTGTGTGTGTGTGTGTGAGTGTGTGTGCGTGTGTGTGCGTTTGTCTGCGTGCCTGTCTGTCTATCTGCCTGCCTGTCTGCCTGTCTGTCTGTCTGTCTGTCTGTGTTCCAGGCGTACGAGACGACATTCATCCGTGGCATTGCACACAAACACACTCTGGCGCGGCGTCACTTCAGCCAGATCAACATCATGTCCGAGTACCTCAACAACCAACCCACCGACGCCCTCGGCAACCAGCTCGTCTCCAAGACATTCCCCATGGCAACAGGCAAGCACAGCGCGCCCGCATCGGCTCGTTAGACACACACCCCGCGGTTTGGTGTGTTGTGTCTTTTCTTCAAATTGTCACGTTTTGTCTTTTGAGATGTAAAAAATAAAGTTCACGGTTTTACTTCTGTGTTTGACTCGTGTAAATTGATTTTTGAGATTGTTGAATTTGAAGGGGCTTTTATTTTGAAGGCAGGATGTAGTTAAACCTGCAGTGTGTAGATTTTTGGGATTTATTTCCCAGCAGATTTTGTAGAAAGTAATTATAATATCCATAAGTACATTTAGTTTAGTGCATAATAGCTGAACATTTTTTTTTTATTATTATTTTTTCCATTAGAAAGGGTCTCATATATGTCCGTATTTCTGCATATTTTGGACCAAGGCCTAGTGCCGCCATCTTGAAAGTGTCATAGTTGGAATGTCATCAGGTGCATTGTTTAAAATTTAGAATTGTTCTTGTCCTTGAAGGCCACTGTAGCTTCTGTTATTATTCGAAAGGGTTGGGGTTACCCAGGGAGCGTTGCATTCTAGAACTTTGTAGAACTTTCTTGATGATGTCATATTACACACTGCACCCTTAAAGGCCCACTCACTTGTTAACTCTGCACAGACACAAAGTTGATATAACATGCCTTTTTATATATCTGTATATAACACTCAAGAGTGTTAAGGGTGTAAGGGTAACCCCACCCCTTTCGAATAATAACAACGGCTACAGTGGCCTTCAAGGACAAGAATAATTCTAAATTTTAAACAATGCACCTGATGACATTACAACTATGACACTTTCAACATGGCGGTGACAAGGCCTTGGTCCAAAATATGCAGAAATATGGACATATATGAGACCCTTTCTAAGGGAAAAATAAATAATTCAAATCATTTGTTTCAGCTATTATGCACTAAATTAAATGTACATGGATATTATAATTACTTTCTACAAAATCTGCTAGGAAATAAAACCCAAAATTCTACACACTGCAGGTTTAAGTACTGTATATGGAAACATAACCAATGACCTCTTTGTTTTTGACACTGAAGTCAGTCACTTTATTTATTCGTGCAAAATAAACAAAAGATTAAAATAATACATAAATGAACAGGTTCAGTACATACATAAATGCACAGGTGGGACAGGAGAAAACCTCATATGTAACGGTAAGCAAAGAAAAGAGAGAGAGAGAAAGGGAGAGAGACGGAGAAGGAGAAGTGGCGAGGGAAAGGGAGAGGGAAAGAGATGGAGAGAGGGAAAGAGAGATGGAGAGGGAGAGAGGGGGAAAGAGAGATGGAGAGGGAAAGAGGGAGAGAGAGGGATAAAGAGAGAGGGAGAGAGTGACAGGAAAAAGAGAGAGATGGGGAGAGAGAAAGAAGGAGAGAGATGGACAGACAGACAGTGGGAGAGAGACAGCAAGAGAGAAAGAAAGACAGTGAGAGAAAGAGAGGGAGAGAAATAAAGAGAGTGACAGACAGAGAGAGAGAGAGAGAGAGATGCTGAAGAGGTTGAGCTGAGGATAGTGGAGCCAGTGAAGTGTTGTTATCATCTTGAGAGGCTGGTTCCTCCATCTCCTCTTGTCCTCAGGTCAAAGGTGAAACCACTTTATATACCAGCAACCAGGCAACCGTAAGAGCTCGTGTGTGTGTGTGTGTGTGTGTGTGTGTGTGTGTGTGTGTGTGCGTGTGCCTCAATGTAAACTGACCGGTACTGCTTTGACAGACTAAGAAACATGTTGTTGGGGGCGCTCCTCCCATATAGAGTCTCAGTCCTCTTCACAGCAGACCCGGGTTAGAATCCAGCCCGGGTCGTTCTCTGCTGCATGTCATTCCCCTCTCTGACCCCATTTCATCTCTGTCTCTCCAAAACTGTCAAATAAAATCAGAAAATGCCCAAAAAAATTAATAAAAATAAATGTGTTGAATGCAAATGTTGCAACTGAACCAAACTGAGAACAGAACGTCACTAAATTAAAAACATGGAGCTGCTTTTTGTATTGTATATTGTTTTGCCTTTGTAAACTTCGCTGTATTTAACTTGACTGTTTAGAGCTTAAATACAGCAGAGAAAAACAGCGACCTCTAGTGGACACTGTGTGTCTCGCAAAACAGGCTACTTTCATGTTCTTAAATATACCTTATGAATGAAATATATCGAACCAAAACCTATGTTAATGCAACAACTCTGAAAAAAAAAATCTAGAGTCAGTAGTCTGTGCTTAAAGGCCTACTTCACCGGTTTGAATATGAAGGTGTATTGAATTCTGAGATCCTATGTAGTATAAATGTGCAAAAAAAATTAAAATCGGTTCATCCTAGCCTGAGAAAAGGCAGAAAGAGTGTTTTTTTTAACCCTATATTTCTCTTTCTCGTGACATCACAGAAAGAGAAATATAGGGTTAAAAAAACACTCTTTCTGCCTTTTCTCAGGCTAGGATGAACCGATTTCAATTTTCTTTGCACATTTATACTAAATAGGATCTCAGAATTCAATACACCTTCACATTCAAACCGGTGAAGTAGGCCTTTAACTGTAGGTGCTAACATTTTGTCCACCCTTGAAAAATATGAGTGAATCCAGTATGGGGTGGTGATCGCAATAGTTTTGACTTGTTTTTGTGTTCACTTTTTCAGATGTGCGTGTGTTCTTTGTCAAAAAATAAAATCATTGTAAAAGTAGTTCTGGCACCTATGGACATCTAATGTGGTCATGTCCAAAAATATCAAGTTTCTGGCCATCGGTCAAAAATGAGATTAAGAACATTTTTAGGTTTGATATTCCACTAAACCCATATCATTTTGCTTTGGGACGGGATGCAAATTGTGAGCGTAGATACAGGTACATTCTTAGAGTGGCTTTGTATGCTGCACGCCTCACAATACTACATAAATGGTTAGATGAAGATCCTCCTAATATTACAATGTGGTATGAAAAATGTATGTCCATCTTGCCATTGGAGAGACTCAGTGCGTTTACATGCAGACTCATAATCGGATAACTAAACGAATAAGACCTCAACAGGACTTTTAAACTGCATGTAAACACCTTTATCCGATCTGCTTCGGACACAAATCGGCACATTAACGGACAAGAGAAGTCGGATAAGAACACCTAGATAATTCGTTCATTGTCGGCTTTCTCTCTGCATGTATACAGGGATCGGATATCGCATATCGGACTTCTCGTTCTGTGCTTGTGTGCCTGCGCGTGATAGGCTACACCATGGGTTATTGACGGAAGGGAACCGGACGTGGCTCTAAAACCACTTGTTGAAAGCATGGTTGAAAGGGCTACAGCGCCACCTAGCATAGTGGAGACAGCCATGCATCGGACATTTATCCGATTTCTGAAAGGCCATGTATACTCAGACAAGTGACACGGTCCGTTCGAGTGTCTTGTTCGATATATGTGATAATCCAATCTAGTTGTGCCATGGAAACGCACTGACTGTCACATGTGGTGCGAAATACGCTTGATGTATTTGTAGGAGAATGGTCCCCATTGGAATTGTACCTGGGGGAGGAATGGTCTGATGGAGTGATGTGTATAGGGGTATGCATTTGAGGAGAGACTGGAGAGCCACACCAGATATTTGATTTGGCACTGCATCTACATGTTATATTTTAGTTTCTGTTATTTTTATTTTATTTCTTTTTGTGACTGTCTGTTTGTGTCTTGTGGTCTACATGTCTGTGTCACTTTGTGGTTCCTTGTGTTGTCTCACATAAATAAATAAATAAATAAATAAATAAATAAATAAATAAATGAGAAAGGAAAAAAAAAATTAAAATAAAAAATAAAATCGAAAAATAAAGTATTTAGAAATAAAATAAAATTTGTGAAACACAAAAAGTAAATCATGCAGATCATATGTGAGTCATTGGAAGTTCATAATCTTAAAACGTAATCGATATAATTCCACAGTAAGTAATTGAATAAATAGTTAATTAACAAATAAAACATTTAAATAAGTTCATAGGATTTATTTTTATCCAAAAAAAAGTTCAAAAAAATAAAATAAAAATTGTAGGAAGCAATTAGAAGCATATCAGAAATGTCCTGTAGGTTTAGCATTGTATAGGTTTTAATAAATGCGTCTCAATGTGTATATTTCTGGTTCTCTAAGTGAATATTTGTAATAAATATTAGGGGGTCGCTGTATGAGCTCAGGGGGTTTAGTGTGAGTCTAAACACATGTTGCGATTTCCAAAGATTGTCTATTTAAGAAGAGGTTGCACACATCAACACAGAACTTCCTCTTCTGACCTGCTGCAATAGTATGTTTAAGGTTGCGTTCCGAATCGCATAGTCTTTCTTTTTTCTATTCTACATACTACATCTGACGATAAAAAGAATCTAGTTAGGATGCAGTAGGCATACTATTGGGACATACTTTTCTCTCTTATTTCATCATAACATTGTGCCTTGATCTTGCCTCTTGCTTTTATATCCGTCGCATCCCCGTTTGTTTTCATATGGAGGCTTCGTCGATGTTACGTCACTTCACGTGCGCACTGGATTGTGGGTCAGAATCGCCCAAATAGGATGCAGTTTTCAACACTAACAATCTTGGCCGCATGAAGTAGGACATCCGGGTACTTCTAACCATCCTAAATCTGGCCACAAGAATCGGGACATCCTAAATCTTTTTTCTACATACTATATAGTAGAAAGTATGAGATTCGGAACGCAACCTAAGTGACCAGACAACAACACAGTCGGTGCATCTAAATGAGGTAAGCCTTCGGTGATCGCACATTTTTACATGAAAAAGTTACGCACTGTAGCTTTAATAATTTTGATAGACTGATTTAAGACATCTTACAGCCAAATAAGACATTAGGTGAAGTTCATTAACGCCTTTTTAAATATCGATTTAATTTTTTATTATTATTTTGAGACGAATGGGTTTTGTCATAGAGATCTGTAAAGGAATCCTGCCTTGAAAAACAGTCAGAGTGAGACCTCGCACTCTGCCTACCCTGTTCGCAGCTACAGGTTGCTCACCTGTGTGTGTGTGTGTGTGTGTGTGTGTGTGTGTGTGTGTGTGTGTGTGTGTGTGTGTGTGTGTGTGTGTGTCATGTGCGTCTGATTGTGTACGTGTGTCCGCTTGTGTTTGTCTGCGCCTTCGTGTGTTTGTCTACGTGTGTGTGCCTGCCTGCGTGTGTGTTTGTCTGTGTGTGCGTATGTTTGAGCCTCTGTATGTGTGTGAGTGTGTGTGTGTGTGTGTGTGTGTGTGTGTGTGTGTGTGTGTGTGTGTGTGTGTGTGTGTGTGTGTGTTGAAGCGCTCTGCCACAGTAGAGAGCAACAGCTGGCGCGCGCTCCTCTACCATTCCATTCCATTCCAACAGTCAGTGCAGCGGAACGGAGCGACCAAAACCCTCCAAATAATATTGGATATTTAACCGGCGCAAACCCCGCCCACCACACACACACACACACACACGAAACACATTGGTCCCAGGTGGCTGCTTGTCGTGGCACTAGGGACATTAGGTGCTTTACACCTGTCCGGTTGAAGTGGCAGCCAGCCGTTACCGCCACGTCGACTACAAACAAACAAACTAACTAAATTCTCCTTTTTCAATTTTTTTTTGGGGGATTTTTGTTTATTAGGTCTTAACGGGCAGTTTTTTTTTGTGTATTTTTCGCGTCGTGCTGGTTCTTTGCAGGAGTTTTTAACACCGGGAATTCAGAAATGTTGGACCCGTCTTCGAGTGAGGACACGGGCGGGGAATCGGACCCAGAAGTTGCCCCAGAAGATCAAGCTCCAAGAAAATCAGCCGTTTCTTCCAAACTGAAACATGGGAACAGGAACAGCGCTGGTGGTAGTGGTGTTCAAAATCAACAGCAGCGAAATTCCCTTATCCACAAGACCCACAAGGCTACAGCGGCAGCAAACACAGGCGCCCCTGGTACTAAAGCGACTAAAGGAGCCTCCAACAACGATAGCGAGGCAGCCCGTGAAGAAGCAGAGGAAAAAAAGGAGAGAGAGAGACTTAAAAAGGAGGAAGAGGAGAGGAAAATTAAACTACAGATATATGTGTTCGTCTTGAGATGTATCGCTTATCCGTTCAACGCCAAACAGCCGACGGACATGGCCCGAAGGCAGCAGAAGGTGAGTCCGAAAACAAGCACCTGTTGGCCGGGTACTCAACACCCAGAACATACCCCCCTCCCCTGACTGACTTCCATTTAAAAATAAGTTGATTTAATGTTGACTCTCTTCTCACACAAAATGTACAAATCCCTAACCAACAATTTCGCTCATTCTGTATCCTCTATGATATAACGTTGAATTCGGCTTATTTTTCATCCATAATTCCTCAACGAAATAAGTTTATTTTACCCTTTTAACATTTTAATTCTAGCAGTATGTGACAGCAGTTCACATTCAGAAAGGCTACTGGCATTAGTGCAGACCATTCACACCCACAACTTTCGCCTAGAGCCAGACAAGACACAGCATATTTAAGAAGTATTTTATTCCTTCTGCCAATCACGCACTGAACACAATCTGATTTATACTGAACACACACACACACACACACACACACACACACACACACACACACACACACACACACACACACACACACACACACACACACACACACACACACACACACACACACACACACACACACACACACACTTGTTGTTTGTATACTAATTTGCTGTTAATTGTTATTTACAGTAGGCCTACATTGTCTCTGGTTTGCATGTTTATGTTGTGTTGTGCTGTGTGTAATCTGCGTGTGTTCATTGGGAGAGGCCAAAGACAATAATTGTTGAACTCCCTAATTCTTTAAAAAGCCTTGATAGTGTTGACAATAAAGGTGGAGTCAGTGATTCTGGAAAATGCTTGTTGTCAAAATCCCTTAATGATCCGCTACCTATCCTGTGTGTGTGTGTGTGTGTGTGTGTGTGTGTGTGTGTGTGTGTGTGTGTGTGTGTGTGTGTGTGTGTGTGTGTGTGTGTGTGCTGAAAATAAAAAAAACATACACCTAGGCTCTGTAAACAAAAAGGTATATAAACAAAAGGACCCATTGGCCAACATTGCAACATGCCTGTTTACAGAGCCTAGGCTGTGTATTAACACTGGATTTCTTTTCAACACACACACACACACACACACACACACACACACACACACACACACACACACACAGAGTATGGGTAACTAGCGGATCGATTTCTTTTCAGCACACACACACACACACACACACACACACACACACACACACACACACACACACACACACACACACACACACACACACACACACAGACAGACTCACTCACTCACTGGTTTTCACAACAAGCGTTCTCCAGAATCACTGACTCCATCTTTAAAATGTGGCTCAAGTTCTGTCTTTTCTTCAATTTCTTTTTAAATGGGTTCCTCGACTCTTTGTCGGTTTGCATCGGCTGCATTGAAACAATGTCCTTGGCTGCATAGCATTCAAGGGCCGTTGAGTTGAGTTGTTGAATAGCTCTTCCCGTGTGCGTGTGTGTGTGTGTGTGTGTGTGTGTGTGTGTGTGTGTGTGTGTGTGTGTGTGTGTGTGTGTGTGTGTGTGTGTGTGTGTGTGTGTGTGTGTGTGTGTGTGTGTGTGTGTGTGTTATATTCAAATGAATGCAGTGGTGGGTGTGTGTGTGTGTGTGTGTGTGTGTGTGTTATATTCAAATGAATGCAGTGGTGGGTCTTGCTGCGCTTGAGGGCAGCTCAGGACCTGTGAGCTTTCAATAATATTAATATTAACAAGCAGTGAAGCCCATGTTCTCATGTGTGAATAGGCATCGTGTGTGTGTGTGTGTGTCTCTGTGTGTGTTTGTGTGTGCATCTGTTCCTGTATGTGTGTGTGTGTGTGTGTGTACATACGTCTGTTCTTGTGTGTGTGCGTCTGTTCCTGTGTGTGTGTGTGTGTGTGTGTGTGTGTGTACGTACTTCTGTTCCTGTGTGTGTGTGTGTGTGTCTCTCTCTCTCTCTGTGTGTGTGTGTGTGTGTGTGTGCATCTGTTCCTGTATGTGTGTGTGTGTGTGTGTGTGTGTGTGTGTGTGTGCATCTGTTCCTGTGTGTGTATGTGTGTGTGTGTGTGTACGTACTTCTGTTCCTGTGTGTGTGTGTGTGTGTGTGTGTGTGCTTCTGTTCCTGTGTGTGTGTGTACGTACTTCTGTTCCTGTGTGTGTGTGTGTGTGTGTGTGTGCACGATCAGAAGGCATACAGTACGTGGGAGTATATGTGTTCAAGAATATTGTAAATTCAGAATATTTCAAATTCTGTCACATTTCTTCAGACACATTTTGCTTCCATAACATGTGCTCTTTCACACTGGTATAAATCAAAGGTCCAGAATGTACGTAGGTGTTTTATTTGACTAAACCTTGTCTGTCTGTATAAGGAAAATATAGTTTTAATGTAAGTAATCAACTATCAACTGGCAAAGTGTCATGATGATATATATAAGTTAATAGTTTGACCAGACACAGACAGACAGACAGACAGACAGACACACACACACACACACAGACGCACACAGACAGACACACACACACACACACACACACACACACGCCAATTCACCTGACTTAATTGTACACAATCTTGATATCTAGGTAGGTGACCTCAGCTCCTTTTGTTTTGTTTGTCTCCACATTCATAAATATATTGTGAATTAGTTAAAAGGCCAGAGATATGTAGCATTGATTTGTTGTGTAAAATAGAATGTCGAGTCGTGTTTGTGTGTTTGTTTGTGTGTGTCTGTCTGTCTGTCTATCTGTCTGTCTTCATTGACAGTGAGTGGATTTGTCTGGTCATCAAAGAGGCAAACTGATGTAGCTACGGTGGCCTTCAAGGACAAGAAGCTATAGTTACTAAAGATGGCATCATCCACCACTGCCTCAAGTCTTTCCACAATATCAAGTGATGAGGTGAAGATGTATTTAGTTATTTATTCTATAGTACTTCTTCTTCTTCTTGGTCTTCTAACAGGTGCATTTCCACCAGGACGCCCACTATATATAAAAACGTGTAAGGCCGTTAAGTTTGTCTGTTCTGTGCTACTGTAGAAACATGGCGGTGCAACATGGCGGCCTCAGCGCCCCGATCCTATGTCGATATAAAAGGCTCATTCTAGGGTCATAAAAGAAACAACAACTCTTACTTTCAAGCAACTTTTTTTTATTTTATTTTTTTTAAGATTTTTTTTTTGTTGGGCATATTCAAGCTTTATTAGACAGTACAGAGTGGAAATGGGGAGACAGACAGAGAGAGAGAGAGGGGGGATGACCTGCAGTAAAGGTCCACGGGTCGGATTTGAACCCGCGACCACTGCAACGAAGGCCGGAGCCGATATGGTACGCGCTCTATCCACTACGCCACCGGATCACCCTAATAAATACATACTTATGAATATTATATTACATTTTCTACCAAGTCTGTTATGATAAATGCCAATAAATTCTACACACTGCCCCTTTAAAGCTGCAGAAAGTGTTGAACGGGTTTGAATGACTCAGTGGACAGAGAAGCTTCTGTTAGAATGGGAACAACACATCACTGTTTAACCTCATTCTATGATAGGAACTGTTGATGGGCATGAAACCTGTATTACTTCAATTATATGGGGGAGGGGGACGGGGGACGGAAGGCATAAAAAAGGTGTGTGTGTTTGTGTGTGTGTGTGGGGGGGGGGGGGACCAGTTTGTAAACGCTGCCATACTGAGAAATACAGAGAGAGTTTTGTGGAGCTGATAATAGGCTTATACAACTTTGTGTCAACTCATTTGGTGATGGCTTGAATGTAACCGACATTCATTTATATGATTCCTTTATAATTTCTTTATTCAACTTTGTTTTGTCTTTACCATGAACAATCTCTAGCCTGGTCCCACCAGACCATAGCCTGGTCCCACCAGACCATAGCCTGGTCCCACCAGACCATCGTACTTCATTTAGCCTGGTGCTACCAGACCATCGTACTTCATTTAGCCCGGTGCTACCAGACCATCGTACTTCATTTAGCCTGGTCCTACCAGACCATCGTACTTCATTTAGCCTGGTCCCACCAGACCATCGTACTTCATTTAGCCTGGTCCCACCAGACCATCGTACTTCATTTAGCCTGGTCCTACAACCAGACCATCGTACTTCATTTAGCCTGGTCCTTTACCAGACCATCGTACTTCATTTAGCCTGGTCCTACAACCAGACCATCGTACTTCATTTCATTTGTACAGAAGGTCTGGAATCGCTCAATTGACAAACGTTAACTCACTTGAAGGCGGGTGTCTGTTGAAGTTTAAAACTATTGGATCTGCCCAGTGCCACTCTGGATCTGCCAACCAATCGCATAACGTTTGGTGCTCCGGCTTCTGACTACAACTGAAACTGGCGCATGTCATTGTTCTCAGCCACTCCCTCTGTTCGCTGATTGGACAGCCAAAAAATCTGGCTGATAAAACCCGCGACTATACCACAGACCCAGACTGACTACTGAAGGGAAATGAAATTTGAGCGGAAAGTACGAAGGCAGGGAGCACCAGGCTATAAATAAAGTTGTTAAATGAAATGAAAATTTGACCAGTTTGGGGGGTGCCCTTAGCTCAGTTGGTAGGACGTCCCCCCCCCATGGGCCTTGGCCTTGGGTTCAATTCCAGCCCGCGGTCGTTCTCTGCATGTCACTCCCCTCTCTGCCCCATTTCAACTCTGTCTCTACACTATCAATAAAGCATAAAAATGCCCAAAAAATATCTTTAAAAAAAATGGACTAGTTTAACATGTCGGAGAAGGAGCAGTAAGAAGTAGAAACACAAACTGAACATGTTTTGAGCTCTGGCAGTTTCCCGCTGTTTGCCTCTGGAGGTGGAGTTAATGATGCGATCAGTGCTTAGCGACACACACACACACACACACACACACACACACACACACACACACACACACACACACACACACACACACACAATGACCACAGACACACACACACACACACTGACACTGACTCAAAGACACACACACACACACACACACATACATACACACACACACACACACACACACACACACACACACACACACACACACACATACACACACACAGCCTTCACAGCACACACACATACATCCATCACACACACACACACAGCCTCAGCACTTCACTGTGGGCTCCATGACACACACACACACACACACACACACACACACACCTCCAAGGGGAAATCACTAATCATGAACACGGTTGTTTTTGTGTTTTTTTAGGTCCAAAATTCAAAACATTGTGTTTGCTGTGTGTCTCTGTGTGTGTGTGTGTGTGTGTGTGTGTGTGTGTTTGTGTGCGTCTGTGTGTGTGTGTTTGTGTGTGTGTGTGTGTGTGTTTGTGTGCATCTGTGTGTGTGTGTTTGTGTGTGTGTGTGTGTGTTTGTGTGCATCTGTGTCTCTCTCTGTATATCTGCAGGGCTCGATTGTAACGGTTCTCTGGTTGCCATTAGCGATCATTTTGAGAGATTATCAAGTAATTCTCGGCCTTTGTTGTTTGCACATCAGTAGAGACCACTTTCCAATATAAACAGGGACAGCCAACAGCAAAATATAAACGTCCAAATAAATTAATTCTTAATATTTGTTGTTTTAGTGATATCCATGTAAGTAACAGTCATAACCATACAGCATCAGTGTGTTATATTATGTTTACTCTTTTAACCCATTGATGACGGCTGCTGCGCGATGCCACATTGGCTCTCCTGCCTGATGCTGCGTCGCGCAGCATTATTACTTTATCTAATTTTCATGGCATTCCCTGCATATAATGCACTGTCATTGGTTCAAATACACAAGAGGTGGGTTTTGTTGATTGTTGAGACCACGTGACCACCCAAAAGTTGTGTGGTTTGCCGAAAATCACGTCAATCAAAAAAATAAAAAATAAAAAAATAAAACAAAATAATAATAAAAATACGCCGGCTATGTCGGCGACAGAACAATTAGTGGCGTTTGGTGCGCAGAATCAAGGTCTACTATAGACTACTGACGAAAATCACAAAACACATTGCATCTATTTATTAACAATATTTAATAATTTTCTAATTCATCTCTTTTTGACGATTTTTAGAAAAATGTGTTGGTTTGTAAGCGCTAGGGGAGCATGTTTAAATAAAACCTGTGAACCTTAACTTTTAAATGTATTTTATTTCATGTTTCTATGTGTTACACAGGCTTAGATATTAAGGTTTTGGTAGACTTGACAATTCGTACTATTTTTTCAGAAAACCCTCAGGCATTAAGGACATGCATCCTAGATTGCCATAGTCATCAATGGGTTAACCCACCTTGCCTCGTGTGAATGTCGATAGTTAGCCTGCTGCTATCGGTGTATGAATGTGTGTGTGAATGGTAACGTGGGAAAGGGAAACAGGTCTCCCTTGCAAAAGAGTCTTTGGTCTCAATGGGATTTACCTGTATAAATAAAGGTTAAAAAAAAGAACATATTCTAGGCTAATTTACACCAATACTTTGAGATTGAAATCCCATCCTTGTATGTCATTCACTAGAGCTTTACTCGACTCAGAAAACAAGGAAAAGTTTTTTTAAGTTAAGTTACTTTATTAGTCAAAGGTTGGTTACATTGCAATTTGTCTTTTCTCATCTCCCCTCTCAAGTTCCCACACTCCAGAGGGGGTCAGAGCGCAGGGTCAGCCATAGTACAGACAGACACACTCCAGAGGGGGTCAGAGCACAGGGTCAGCCATAGTACAGACAGACAGACAGACAGACACACTCCAGAGGGGGTCAGAGCGCAGGGTCAGCCATAGTACAGACAGACAGACAGACAGACACACTCCAGAGGGGGTCAGAGCGCAGGGTCAGCCATAGTACAGCGCCCCTGGAGCAATTTGGGGTTAAGTGTCTTGCTCAAGGACACAATGGTAGAGATGGTGGGCACCGTAGACGTAATACCAGCCACCACTAGTTTTACTACTAACACCCTCCTGTCCGGTGCCGGGGATCAAACCAGAGACCTCATGGTTACTGGGAGGAGGAACCAGAGACCTCATGGTTACTGGGAGGAGGAACCAGAGACCTCATGGTTACTGGGAGGAGGAACCAGAGACCTCATGGTTACTGGGAGGAGGAGGAACCAGAGACCTCATGGTTACTGGGAGGAACCAGAGACCTCATGGTTACTGGGAGGAGGAACCAGAGACCTCATGGCTACTGGGAGGAAGAACCAGAGACCTCATGGTTACTGGGAGGAGGAGGAACCAGAGACCTCATGGCTACTGGGAGGAGGAACCAGAGACCTCATGGTTACTGGGAGGAGGAACCAGAGACCTCATGGTTACTGGGAGAAACCAGAGACCTCATGGTTACTGGGAGGAGGAACCAGAGACCTCATGATTACTGGGAGGAGGAACCAGCGACCTCATGGTTACTGGGAGGAGGAACCAGAGACCTCATGGTTACTGGGAGGAGGAGGAACCAGAGACCTCATGGTTACTGGGAGGAGGAGGAACCAGAGACCTCATGGTTACTGGGAGGAAGAACCAGAGACCTCATGGTTACTGGGAGGAGGAGGAACCAGAGACCTCATGGTTACTGGGAGGAGGAGGAACCAGAGACCTCATGGTTACTGGGAGAAACCAGAGACCTCATGGTTACTGGGAGGAGGAACCAGAGACCTCATGATTACTGGGAGGAGGAACCAGCGACCTCATGGTTACTGGTCGGCCACCTTTCCTCTAGGCCATCCTACCACCCCCCTTTTTTTAATTTTTTTTTTTAAATGACTCCACATCTTCTGATGATGTGCTAATTAAAATACACCTTGATTTTTGTTTAAGTAATGGAAGGAAAGAAAAAAACATTAATGGCCGATTAATGACTTGACGCCAATTTGCGAGCACCCTGTTATTACAATCAGAGGTCGGATAAAAAAACCCCCGCAGTCACATTTTGAGTTCAGATTCTTATAAAAGTTGAGTTGTGGATATTCCAGTCTGGTAACAGTTGATCTTGGCAGTCAGCGGATGACATTATAAGGTGATTTTGTTCAGTTTTTTCGTGTGTGTGTGTGTGTGTGTGTGTGTGTGTGTGTGTGTGTGTGTGTGTGTGTGTGTGTGTGTGTGTGTGTGTGTGTGTGTGTGTGTGTGTGTGTGTGTGTGTGTGTGTGTGTGTGTGTGTGTGTGTGTGTGTGTGTGTGTGTGTGTGTGTGTGTGTGTGTGTGAGAACAGGTCTTTATAAATAATGGTTTGAATATATATTTTTTTATATCCTGGCCATTTACACCACCATACCAGAACATTAATAAAAGGATAATCTTGGTAAATTGTGCATTTTTGGGTTGCCGTGGTGAAGTGTGTGGGGCGGTTCGGTCGTCCACTGGGTTACAGGGTCGGTGGTTTGATCCCCCGTCTCCCCGCCACATGTCCAAGTGTCCCTGGGCAAAGAGACACTGAACCCTAAACTGCTCCTGATAGTTAGCTTGCACCCTGCGTGGTAGCTGCTGCTGCTATCAGTGTATGAATGTGTGTGTGATTGGGTGAATGTGTACAAAACAATGTAAAGCGCTTTGGGTCTGTGGAAAAACCAGGGAGAAGAGCTGTATAAGTGGAGTCCATTTATTATTTTGATTTTATTTTAATTGTGTATGGACATGACAATGACATTGGACGAACCAGATGCAATGTTTTCAGTGTATTAGCATAAATGCTAGTTTACAAGGACGATGACTTGTGTTCATAATTGACCCATTACTTCCTCCTTCAGTCTCCATGTTACATTGTTTTCCTGTTTGCAGATTTGAACACTTACAGGTTTACCGAGGTTTAAGACGTTGACATGCAGATATGAATCAGGATGCCTTTTAAGAAGACTCACTCACTCACTCACTCACTCACTCACTCACACACACACACACACACACACACACACACACACATTTGTCTTGTTTACACTGTTATGTTTCTTATCAATAAAATAAACTACATTATTTAAAAAAAAAAAAAAAACTACAAAAATATATAGAACTACATTAAAAATGGCCGCTTTGAAGCTTTGAAGGGTTAGTTTGCTAGCAAAGCCGGAGCAGAGAAACCAGCCGTGCAACATCTCCTGTTTCCTTGTTGACATAGTTTAAAGACGGAGTGAATGAGCCAGTGGCAGTGTGTTGGTTTAAGACGCTGTGTGTATCTTGGTGTTGTTTGTAAAGAAGTTACTGTAGTCTATTTCTTTACCGAGTCATTTAGGGATCAGGGAAGTAATGGAAGGTTTATATAAACACACACACACACACACACACACACACACACACACACACAACAGGTTTATATAAACGCATTATACACTATGCCGTTGACGTCTGCTCACACACACTCACTCACTCACTCACTCACTCACTCACTCACTCACTCTCTCTCACACACACACACACACACACACACACACACACACACACACACACACACTCAACAGGTTTATATAAACGCATTATACACTATGCCGTTGACGTCTGCTCACACACACTCACTCACTCACTCACTCACTCACTCACTCACTCACTCACTCACTCACTCACTCACTCACTCACTCACTCACTCACTCACTCACTCACTCACTCACTCACTCACTCACTCACTCACTCACTCACTCACTCACTCTCTCTCTCTCTCTCACACACACACACACACACACACACACACACACACACACACACACACACACACACACACACAGGTTTATGAGCTCATTACACTCTTTATACACACCTTGTATAAGCCTTCTGACTCAGAGGGCTTTTTCATTTAGACTTTGAATTCAAGTGCATGATACCATTGGTAATTGAGTAAAGTAGGACATTTTTTATTTATTTTTTATTTAACACCTTTTAAAAACCTATTTTACAAAGTGATTTTTAACAAAAGGTTACACGAGTTCAACACAAACAATTAAAACGAAAGAAGAAGAATAGGATTTTTTTTGTGAATTCTTGCAGGAAGCAGCAGGTAGAATATGTTGTGGATCAGATAAGAGGAAGGGAACAGTGAAGGCAGTCTGGGTGAGATAACAGCTATTTAGGTCCCAAAGAGCAACAGTGGAATTTAGCACAAACGTACACTTGCCCTGCGTTCCAAAATCTCATACTCTTTCTTTTTTCTTTTCTAGATAATACTTCTGAACATAAACATAATCTAGTTAGGATTCAGTATGCTAGAATTGGGACATTATTTATTTCCTCATAACATTGCGCCGTGATCTTGCCTCTCTTATATATCTGTCTCATCCCCAAAAACGTACTTTGTAAATATTACTGTGATGTCTTTTACTGTGACATCACAGTAATATTTACAAACAGGGACGTTGGAAGTATGAGGGGCCCCCCCCTCCACCCTGCACCCCCTCTCCGCCCCCCTACACTTTGCCCTGTGCTCCCGCGATTGCGCTGTAAACAATATCATAGCCTAAGTCCTCTCTTTCCCATCTCCTGCTCCCTCACATCAACTTGACAGAGCATAACACTATAATATATATAGCTTATAGGCTATACAGTATACTATATAGGCTAGATTACATATGCCCGTCGCATTTCTTCACCGTGCCCAGGACGAGATTACGTTTGTGCTCCGCCTTCCCATGCGCACTTCGGTAGAGTCAGAGTGCTGAAGGGCACGCACTATGAGCATTAGGTTATCATTAAAAATCCAGTCTGCTAAGCGCCCTACCACAGGGGGGAGAGAGAAAGAGAGAGAGACGCGCTGACAGGATGCAACGTTCACCTGCGCACCTGCTCCTCAAAGGTGTGTGCCGGTAGCGTGCTAAGTAACCGCTGATAAGAATTGTGTCCCTGGCGGCCGGTGAGCGCGCATGCATCAAGTAAAGGCGAACACATTAACACTTCATAAGGTCGTAAAAAAGTCGGGTCGTCTTATATTCGGGGTCTAGTATTCAGCGTCCAGTAATGGACTGCCCGTTACCAGAGCGGTCATTCAGCTTCAGGGCCTGTAACCAACTTGTTTATTTGATTTTTTTCGGGTGGAACCAACATTGGCTGTGCTCTCAGAAGCGGCCGGGGCATGCGTGTGTGCAATGGGAGAGAGAACGCTTCGTGTGGAGAGGAAAAAGAGGCAGGGGAAATCGCCAAAGCCAATGCAAAGCCTTGAGTCATTATGTTGCGAGTCAACGTATCAGAGGCAGGAATCGGCTGTGCGATGGACTTTTACTGTAGCTTGCACTGCTGAGGAGAGATTGCCAACTGCGCTGTCCTTTTACGCACCGCCAGGGCCGCCGTAATGTTTAGATATCATTTTCTTCAACGCCCTTATGATAATAAGAATGAGAGGCTTCATTAAAACGCTGTCCATGCGCTGTCTATGCCGTCGTTGTGATTGTAACTTTGTCGGCTGTAAACTGAAACTAACAGAGATCGCAGAAGCCTTCCCCTCGACAACGTGACATGCACTAGGGTTGGGTATCGGGTGGGTTTTTTCCGATACCGGTTACTACTCGGTACTTTTGAAACGGTTCCGGTGCTTAAACGGTACTTTAACCGGTACTTTAAAGCCTCAAATTGCCCACACTTTGTCAAAAAAATAATGCCCTTATATAAATAGTGCCACATTTAACACAATTAACTTTAACAATATAATTACGAGTAACTTACAAATATAATATAATGTATATATGAATAAGCTAGAATTAACCACACAAACACTACTCACAGACAAATAGTCTCCAAGGCACGGCGATGTGACAGAAATACTCGGCAGCGTTCATCTCTGTTTTCATACGGAGGCTTCGTCGATGTGACAGAAATACTCGGCAGCGTTCATCTCTATGCTCTTCCTTCTGACGTGTCTGCATAAACTGTGATCAAAGAAAGTCCGAGCCAAGACCGGAGATTTGACGCAAAGATCCTCTATTCATGAGGGCTCACTCTGCCGGTTTTCCCAAACCCAAAATACAAAGCAAATACCAACACTCGTTCTAATTTACAAAACTCCTACTGACTTAAATTTAAGGCAGCACATCATTACTTTCTACAAAATCTGCTAGGAAATAAAACCCCAAAATTCTACACACTGCAGGTTTAAAAAAACAAACTAATTATATGTAAACAAATTGGCCCAACGTAGCTATCAAGATGCCCTTTTATAGAGCCTACGCTGTGTATGAATGAACACTGATATGTTATAGCGCACACACACTGTACAGACAGGTTTTTCATCGCAAGCATTCTCTAGAAGCCGCTGTGAGAAACCAGGGAAAAGCGCTGTATATAAGTGGAGTCCATTTACCATAGACGAGGAGCCTCAGAAACCCTGTGGGGAATCAAGCTTTTTATTCATCCCAGCTTTGAGCGAAGGAGTGAAACATTTGTACAGTTACATCGCCTGTCTGACCCTGTGGGCGTGATTTACTCACCAGCAGCATAAGCTTTGAATATAGTGTGTGTGTGTGTGTGTGTGTGTGTGTGTGTGTGTGTGTGTGTGTGTGTGTGTGTGTGTGTGTGTGTGTGTGTGTGTGTGTGTGTGTGTGTGTGTGTGTGTGTGTGTGTGTGTGTGTGTGTGTGTGTGTGTGTGTTTTCCTCTGCCTGTGTGTGTCTCTGTCTCTGTGGCTTTTGTGCGCGTGTGTGTTTTGTACCTGATTGTGTGTGTGTGTATCTGTTTATGTCTTTTGTGTGTGTGTCTGCGTATCTGTGTGTGTGTGTGTGTGTGTGTGCCTTTTGTGTGTGACTGTTTTTTTTCCCTGCTCTTATAAATATAGAGGAATGTTAATGTGGTTCAGAGGAAAAAGCTGTTTATACATTTATTTATGAAATGTTGTCAGCAGTTGATATTATTAAACCAGAATGTTCATTCTACTCAAACATTTGCCTATAAATAGTAGAACGAGAGACACTGAACATTTGGAGTGGGGTCTTCATTTTTTCTGGAGCTGTATATTTGGCAATTATCTGGACCAAATATGTAAAAGAGCATGTGGCGTGCTATCATAACTACATACATATTAATACATATAATGGGCCTATTGCACCTTTCAAAACCTGGTACAAAGTGCTTTACAAATAGTAGTTTTTATTGTTCGTATTGTGTTTTACTGTTGTGAAATTGTGTGTTATTGTTTTTCTACTTCAGTGTGAGGTTTCCCATCTTGACAGAGATGTAATACTCTGTTTCCTGCCCAGGGACTGCAGATGAAAATGAGCTTATAGCTAAATCTGGTTCTGCTTATGTGCTGTACATTGTCCCTGTTCAATAAATAAATAAATAAATAAACAAATAAATAAACAAATAAATAAATACATAAATAAATAAATAAATAAACAAATAAATAAATAAATAAATAAATAAATAAATAAACAAATAAATAAACAAACAAATAAACAAATAAATAAATAAATAAACAAATAAACAAATAAATAAATAAACAAATAAATAAATAAATAAATAAATAGTGAAAAACACATTAATAAAATCCAATACAAGCAGACTATAAAAACATGGTTTAAAAAAAAAAAAAAATGTTGTTGTCATTTGTTCTCTGCCAAACATAGCGGGGAAACCGTAGCTGTAGAAACCCCGGTGTGTGTGTGTGTGTGTGTGTGTGTGTGTGTGTGTGTGTGTGTGTGTGTGTGTGTGTGTGTGTGTGTGTGTGTGTGTGTGTGTGGCGCCTTGCAGTGCTTGCGTGTGTGTGTAGAAACCCCGTCTTGCCTGAGTCCCACGCATCCTTCTAATCCCCAGCAGCTGTTAACTACACAAACAAGATAAAATGTCTGTCTGTCTGTCTGTCTGTCTGCCTGTCTCTTTGCCTGTCTGTCTGCCTGTCTGTCTCTCTGCTAGATAGAAGACACTTGTGCTCATGTGGAGGCTGCGACGGGTTGTGGGCGACATTTTTGGCCGTGAATTAGCTGTAGGCGACTTCCCTTCTCCATAGTCATATCTGTGGCTCCTCTGTCAGATTCAAGCTCTCCTCACTAGCGGGTTATATAACTATCTACTGTGGAGGGATTCTCTCATATACTCATATATACCAGTTATAACGAGTACTTACATTGTGTAGATATTATAGTATAATGGTCATACTTTTTTTTTTAAATGCTTTATTTATAGTTTTTCTTTCAACACTGACAAAGGGAATACAAACACAAAAGATAAAATGTATCTCAATTTTGCTATACAAACGATTGAAGATCTGGGGCGACTGTGTCTCAGGTGGTAGAGCGGGTCGGCCAATGATCGAAGGGTCGGCGGTTCGAACCCCGCCCTGCCACTTGTGTCATGGTTGTTGTGTCCTTGGGCAAGACACTTCAACCACCTTGCCTCGTGTGAATGTCGATAGTTAGCCTGCTGCTATCGGTGTGTGAATGGTAACGTATAAATGGGAACAGGTGTCCCTTGAAAAAGAGTCTCCGGTCTCATTGGGATATACCTGTGTATAAAATAAATAAAGGTTAACAAAAAGACCTTGCCATTGCCCTATCTAAAATGGCCACTGCGTTTATATATGTGGTCAGGTGGTGTGAGGTTAACTCTCAAACACTCTGAGACAGTCATCAAGTGAAATGGTCTGGAGGCCGATGATATTTATAAGTGTTAGATAAATATGTATTGACAGTTTGATCACCAGCACAAGCTCTGAAGAGTGTGTGTGTGTGTGTGTGTGTGTGTGTGTGTGTGTGTGTGTGTGTGTGTGTGTGTGTGTGTGTGTGTGTGTGTGTGTGTGTGTGTGTGTGTGTGTGTGTGTGTGTGTGTGTGTGTGTGTGTGTGTGTGTGTGTGTGTGTGTGTGAGGAAGGTGGATCGAGCTGCGGTTTCACTCAGGTGATTTTCTGTTAATTAATGACGTCCCTCGAGGCGTTTTCATTTCCACTCCACAACAACAGCCTGTTTCAAATGCTCTGTCTATCTATCTATCTATCTATCTTGTCTATCTGTCTGTCTGTCTGTCTGTCTATCTATCCTTCCTCATGTTTGTTGCCTTATGCATTTTTATATACAGTTTAATTGGCGTCCTGGGGAAATGCACCTGTTGGAAGACCAAGAAGAAGAAGAAGTACTACAGAACAAATAACTAAATACATCTTCACCTCATCACTTGATATTGTGGAAAGACTTGAGGCAGTGGTGGATGATGCCATCTTTAGTAACTATAGCTTCTTGTCCTTGAAGGCCACCGTAGCTTCTGTAAATTATCCTTAAAGGGGAGGGGTTAGCAATCTAGAACCGCACCAGTAGATGCCTCTCAATACTCCAATATTACTCTGTCTGTCTGTCTGTCTGTCTGTCTGTCTGTCTGTCTGTCTGTCTGTCTGTCTGTCTGTCTGTCTGTCTGTCTGTCTGTCTGTCTGTCTGTCTGTCTGTCTGTTTTGGCTACAGCTGTTCAGGGAATCCAGGGATGAAAATTTAGTCATCACTTACTGATAAAGTTGGACTTGAATGCGCGTCTGTCTGTCAGTCACTCTTAGGTAAATATAGGTGTCTGAGTCTGGAGCACATCCTCTCTGGTAGGTGGACACAATCTCTCCGTCACCCTAACACACTCCAGAGAGAGAGAGAGAGAGAGAGAGAGAGAGAGAGAGAGAGAGAGAGAGAGAGAGAGAGAGAGAGAGAGAGAGAGAGAGAGAGAGAGAGAGAGAGAGAGAGAGAGAGAGAGAGAGAGAGAGAGAGAGAGAGAGAGAGAGAGAGAGAGAGAGAGAGAGAGAGAGAGAGAGAGAGAGAGAGAGAGAGAGAGAGAGAGAGAGAGTCCACGGGTCGGATTTGAACCTGTGATCACTGCAACGAAGGCCGGAGCCAATATGGTACGCGCTCTATCCACTACACCACCGGAGCGCCCCAATCATAGGGATTTCTAAAGGTTTTGTGTTGACAATTGTTTTAGAGAAGAATATCATGTCCTGTTTGAAAATAAAAATGTAATGGGTTTTAGGAAAAAGCACCTGCCAAATGCCTTTGTTTAAAGGTGCTATGAGGAACTTTTAAATATTTATGGTAATGATTGTATAGGTTATTTCGTTTATACAACCATTTCACCCAGTACACACATTCATACATCGTGGCGCAGCTACCCGCAGGGTAGGTTGCACTGGGTGTAAGCTAACTACTAACTATCGGGAGCAATTGGGTTCAGTGTCTTCCCAGGACACTTTGACGTGGGGGGGGGGGGCGAACCTCCGACCCTCACACCAGAGGCGTTCTACCCATTTACTCATTTATTTTTCTAACGTCCTAATCAAACACATTTTGACGTCAATTTGAGTATGTTGTGGTTGTGTATGCGAGCTTTTGTAGGCCAGAAATGCCCAGATGAGTACTTACTCCCAGGAAATTGTGTGTATAGATCGATGGGTAACGTTTCCTACTCAACCGTCCCACAATGCATTGCGTCTTTTCAAACAACACTTACGCCTACGTTTTAATTTTTTTTATTCTTTATTGCTTCTGTATACTTCAGTGTAAACGGGCGATGAACCTCACACACACAATGGATGGTTAAGTAGACAGTATGAAGTATGTACATTAGGGGTGTACACAAGTACACCTGTAACAGTTTGGTAATACATAACCGTTTAGGAAAAATCAATTTTTTATTTTTATTTTTTTCACTTTGGAAATGGAGGAGTGGTGGGCGATGTGAGCTACTGTGGGCTACTAAAGCAGATAATACAACACATTATTGTGTTTGTTTGTTTATTTATTCATTGAACTATTTAACTGCTCCACCTTCAGTTTCACTTTCCTTTTCATCTGCGTCTCAAACAGCTGGTCCGATCAGCTGGTCAACGGCCCGGACAGCGGGAGTCTGTCTAATGACAGGTGAGATCACTAGGCTACTTATGATCACTTCGAAGTCAAGAAGCAAAATGATGAAATAAAGGCATCTCTGCCCCTCTCTGTCCCTGTCTGCCTGACTTTCTCACTGCACACTGTCACTCAAACAGCATCGGCAAGAAAAAAAAAATACGTCCCCCCCCCCCCCCCCCCATATGAAACGGTTAAACGTGTACACGAAAAATTTGCAGCCGTGTAACCGGTTAGAATTTTTGTAAAAGTTCACACCCCTAATACACATGTTGAGTATGTAGGAGGGAGGACGTTAGTAGGGCTTTTAGTATGTAGTATATACATGTTGAGTACGTAGGAGGGAGGACGTTAGTAGGGCTTGTAGTATGTAGTATATACATGTTGAGTATGTAAGGAGGGAGGATGTTCCAAGTAAGGGCTATTTTCAGTATGTAGTCATCCTATAAAAACTTGGTCTTGAGTAACTGTTTAAGATTTGGGAGGATGTTAGTAGGGCTTTTAGTATGTTGTATATACCATGATCATCTTTCGTGGAGGTATGAACGTCTCAGTGGTGGCTTGTAGTATATACATGTCTGAGTATGTAGGAGATTTGGAGACCACGTTAC
>CM049400.1:33817500-33825000 GCA_026929865.2 Hyperoplus lanceolatus | reverse complement strand
TCTCTCTCTGTCTGTTTTCGCTACAATATTACTCTGTTGTATCACCAGTCAAATCGCAATTGCTCAAAAAGATTATACATCTCCGTCTTATTTTTCTCAAATCTTCATCTCTACATAACTTATTGAAAATGCTCTTTAATGACAAAAACTGTTTTACTGGAATTTGGTAGAAATGTTGTCAGTGGTTTATATTATAAAACCAAAATGTTCATTCTACTCAAACATACAGTATCTCACAAAAGTGAGTACACCCCTCACATTTCTTCACATTTTTCTTTATATCTTTCCATGGGACAACATTGAAGAAATGACACTTTGATACAATGTAAAGTAGTCAGTGTACAGCTTGTATAACAGTGTAAATTTACTGTCCCCTCAAAATAACTCGACACACAGCCATAAATGTCTAAACTGCTGGCAACAAAAGTGAGTACACCCCTTAGAAAAAATTTACAAATCGGGCCCAAAGTGTAAATATTTTGTGTGGCCACCATTATTTTCTATCACTGCCTTAACCCTCTTGGGCATGTAGTTCACTAGAGCTTCACAGGTTGCAACTGGAACCCTCTTCCACCCATTTATGACAGCATCACAGAGCTGGTGGGTATTAAAGACCTTGCGCTCCTCCAACTTCTGTTTGAGGATGCCCCAAAGATGCTCAATAGGGTTTAGGTCTGGAGACATGCTTGGCCAGGCCATAACCTTTACCCTCAGCTTTTTTAGCAAGCCACTGGTCGTCTTGGAGGTGTGTTTGGGTCGTTATCATGTTGCAATACCACCCTGCGGCCCAGTTTACGAAGGTTGAGTGCACGTGGTCAGCGCGTACACAGAGGTTGGCTTTGGAAAATAGACGTATGAGTGCTGCCAGCATTGCTGAAGGGCTTGAAGGGGTGGGGGGTCAACCTGTCAGTGCTCAGACCATACGCCGCACTCTGCATCATACTGGTCTGCATGGCTGTCATCCCAGAAGGAAGCCTATTCTAAAGATGATGCACAAGAAACCCCACAAAAAGTTTGCTGAAGACAAACAGACTACGGACATGGATTACTGCAACCATGTCCTGTGGTCTGATGAGACCAAAATACATTTATTTGGTTCAGATGGTGTTAAGAGTGTGGAGCGGCAACCAGGTGAGGAGTACAAAGACAAGTGTGTCTTGCCTAGAGTCAAGCATGGTGGTTGGAGTGTCATGGTCTGGGGCTGCATGAGTGCTGCCAGCACTGGGGATCTACAGTTCATTGAATTCTAACATGTACTGTGACATACTGAAGCAGAGCATGATCCCCTCCCTTCATAAACTGGGCCGCAGGGCAGTACTGCAACATGATAACGACCCCAAACACACCTCCGAATGACCACTGGCTTGCTAAAGAAGCTGAGGGTAAAGGTTATGGACTGGCCAAGCATGTCTCCAGTCTTAAACCCTATTGAGCATCTTTTGGGCATCCTCAAACGGGAGATGGAGGGCGCAAGGACTAATATCCACCAGCTCCTTGATGTCGTCATGAATGGGTAGAAGAGGGTTCCAGTTGCAACCTGTGAAGCTCTAGTGAACTGCATGCCCAAGAGGGTTAAGGCAGTGATAGAAAATAATGATGGCAAAACAAAATATTGACACTTTGGGCCCAATTTGGAAATTTTTTCTTAGGGGTGTACTCACTTTTGTTGCCAACACTTTAGACATTAATGGCTGTGTGTCGAGTTATTTTGAGGGGACAGTAACTTTACACTGTTATACAAGCTGTACACTGACTACTTTACATTGTATCAAAGTGTCATTTATTCAGTGTTGTCGCATGGAAAGATATAATGAAATATTTGAAGAAATGTTAGGGGTGTACTCACTTTTGTGAGATACTGTATGTCTATAAACAGTCAAACGAGAGACACTGAACATTTGGAGTGGTCTCTTCATTTTTTCCAGAGCTGTATGTTTTACCCAAAGTGTTTAGATTATTTTGAACAGTGATGTCCAGTCTGCAGTAGGAAGATCCCTTTCATTTCATAGTGCTTTTAAAAATCTAGATAATACAGACATGAGATGGGAGTGCTCTGAGGCAGGAGATGGATTCATATTGATTGCTATCTGAATGGCTTTTTGGGCAGAAAAGACATTATACAGGTAAACTTTAAGATGAGGCTCTTTATCAGTAGCTGAGATGAGATGGAGAAAGCTAATTGAATCTAATTATCTTTCCCTTTTAAGTCTTGGGGGACGTGTGTGTGTGTGTGTGTGTGTGTGTGTGTGTGTGTGTGTGTGTGTGTGTGTGTGTGTGTGTGTGTGTGTGTGTGTGTGTGTGTGTGTGTGTGTGTGTGTGTGTGTGTGTGTGTGTGTGTGTGTGTGTGTGTGTGTGTGTGTGTGTGTGTGTGTGTGTGTGTGTGTGGGGCAGTTGAAAGGACGGCCAGATGCTTGAGGATAAGTGCAACGATTCTTTTCATGTTGTGCAGACCTGCCTTGGCTCTTAGCTTTTACTGTCTGACGTCAATTCATATGTATTTCTTTCTGTATTAGACATATTTGAAGAGACGGACGTCAATTTAACTATGTTGTGGTCGTGTATACGAGTTTGTGTAGGTGAGAAATGCCCGGATGAGTACTTACTTCCGGGAAGATTTTGAGTATGGATCGATAGGTTTACTTTTCCTACTCAACCGCCCCACAATGCATTGCGTCTTTTCAAACGGCCCAGATTTTTTTATTATTAATTGCTTCAGTGTAAACGGTCAGACGAACCCCGCATACACAATCGATGGTTAAGTAGACAGTATGTAGTATATACATGTTGAGTATGTAGGAGAGAGGACGTTAGTAGGGCTATTAGTATTTAGTATAAACATGTTGAGTGTGCAGGAGGGAGGATGTTAGTAGGGCTTTTAGTATGTAGTATATACATGTTGAGTGTGCAGGAGGGAGGATGTTAGTAGGGCTATTAGTATTTAGTATAAACATGTTGAGTGTGCAGGAGGGAGGATGTTAGTAGGGCTTTTAGTATGTAGTATATACATGTTGAGTGTGCAGGAGGGAGGATGTTAGTAAGGCTTTTAGTATGTAGTATATACATGTTGAGTATATAGGAGGGAGGACGTTAGTAGGGCTTTTAGTATGTAGTATATACATGTTGAGTATGTAGGAGGGAGGACGTTATAGGGCTTTTAGTATTAGTATATACATGTTGAGTATGTAGGAGGGAGGATGTTAGTAGGGCTTTTAGTATGTAGTATATACATGTTGAGTATGTAGGAGGGAGGATGTTAGTAGGGCTTTTAGTATGTAGTATATACATGTTGAGTATGTAGGAGGGAGGACATTATAGGGCTTTTAGTATGTAGTATATACATGTTGAGTATGTAGGAGGGAGGATGTTAGTAGGGCTTTTAGTATGTAGTATATACATGTTGAGTATGTAGGAGGGAGGACATTATAGGGCTTTTAGTATGTAGTATATACATGTTGAGTATGTAGGAGGGAGGACGTTAGTAGGGCTTTTAGTATGTAGTATATACATGTTGAGTATGTAGGAGGGAGGACATTATAGGGCTTTTAGTATGTAGTATATACATGTTGAGTATGTAGGAGGGAGGACGTTAGTAGGGCTTTTAGTATGTAGTATATACATGTTGAGTATGTAGGAGGGAGGACGTTAGTAGGGCTTTTAGTATGTAGTATATACATGTTGAGTATGTAGGAGGGAGGACGTTATAAGGCTTTTAGTATGTAGTATATACATGTTGAGTATGTAGGAGGGAGGACGTTAGTAGGGCTTTTAGTATGTAGTATATACATGTTGAGTATGTAGGAGGGAGGACGTTATAGGGCTTTTAGTATGTAGTATATACATGTTGAGTATGTAGGAGGGAGGACGTTATAGGGCTTTTAGTATGTAGTATATACATGTTGAGTATGTAGGAGGGAGGACGTTAGTAGGGCTTTTAGTATGTAGTATATACATGTTGAGTATGTAGGAGGGAGGATGTTAGTAGGGCTTTTAGTATGTAGTATATACATGTTGAGTATGTAGGAGGGAGGATGTTAGTAGGGCTTTTACAACACAGCCAAACAATATCTGTCTGTTTTAAACCTTCTATTCTGGCAGACAGATCAGAGCATTTTTATAGTTGAAGCTTTTTTTTCTCTTGTCAAAGTGAGAGATGAAATAGTTCTATTTGAAGCAGCCATCTCACATTAGTGCAGCTTGTCTCACACTGTCTCTCTCTCTCTCTTTCTCACTCGCTCTGTCTGTCTGTTTCTCTCTCTCTCCCTCTCTCTCACACGCACACTGTCTTTCTCCCTCTCTCTCTCTCTCTCTGTCTGTCTGTCTCTCTCACACGCACACTGTCTCTCTCCCTCTCTCTGTCTGTCTGTCTGTCTGTCTGTCTCTCTCTGTCTCTCTCCCTCTCTCTCACACGCGCTCTCTCTCTCTCTCTCTCCCTCTCTCACACGCACACTCTCTCTCACACGCACACTCTCTCTCTCTCTCTCTCTCTCTCTCTTCCTCTGCCTTTACAAGCACACACACACACCGATACGATCGCTACTGTTGTGATAAAGTACATTTCCATGTGTGTTTAAGGCTGCGTTCCGAATCGCATACTTTCTACTATATAGTATGTAGAAAAAAGATTTAGGATGTCCCGATTCTTGTGGCCAGATTTAGGATGGTTAGAATACCCGGATGGTCTACTTCATGCGGCCAAGATTGTTAGTGTTGAAAAGTGCATCCTATTTGGGCGATTCTGACCCACAATCCAGTGCGACGTGAGTGACGTAACATCGACGAGCCTATAGGTCCATGTTATGAAAACAAACGGGGATGCGACGGATATAAAAGCAAGAGGCAAGATCAAGGCGCAATGTTATGATGAATTAAGAGAGAAAAGTATGTCCCAATAGTATGCCTACTGCATCCTAACTAGATTCTTTTTATCGTCAGATGTAGTATGTAGAATAGAAAAAAGAAAGAGTATGCGATTCGGAACGCAACCTAAGGCTTTATTGCTAACCCTCACTCACACACACACACACACACACACACACACACACACACACACACACACACACACACACACACACACACACACACACACACACACTCTGTCTCTCTTTATTCCCTCTCCTTAACGTTCTACAGAGGTTCTGTCTTCTCCAGCTTGTCACCACGACAACGCTTTGTGACAGCTGTGATGTAAGACAGCTTCACACTTCCTCTGTTTCTGCACTGAAGACAATATGACTTGGTTTTATACTGAAAATACCTTACATGAAGCTTTTAAAGATAATTTTTTTGGGCATTTTCAAGCTTTATTAGACAGTACAGAGTTGAAATGGGGAGAGAGAGAGAGAGAGAGAGAGAGAGGAGGGGGGGGGATGACCTGCAGTAAAGGTCCACGGGTCGGATTTGAACCCGTGACCACTGCAACGAAGGCCAGAGCCGATATGGTACGCGCTCTATCCACTACACCACCGGAGCGTGGCATAACATGAACCTTTAGGAAGGTTAAAGGCGTACTAGGTGAATACACTTACATAATCAGTGAATATCTTCTCGCCATCTGCCTGTCCGTACTGTGTATACTGGAAACAGTTCCGTGCGAATACACAGCTTAGGTCAGTTTACAAGTACTGTGTGTGTGTGTGTGTGTGTGTGTGTGTGTGTGTGTGTGTGTGTGTGTGTGTGTGTGTGTGTGTGTGTGTGTGTGTGTGTGTGTGTGTGTGTGTGTGTGTGTGTGTGTGTGTGTGTGTGTGTGTGTGTGTGTGTGTGTGTGTGTGTGTGTTGCCACGTCCGCGTATCTAATCTAAGAAAAGACTCTTATACTTCCCGTTGGCGATGATCTATTGATTGATTCGACCTCAGCAGCCGAGCCGGGCAGCGCTGCTGTGTGTGTGTGTGTGTGTGTGTGCGTGTGTGTGCGTGTGTGTGCGTGTGTGTGCGTGTGTGTGCGCGTGTGTGCGTGTGTGCGTGTGTGCGTGTGTGTGTGTGTGTGTGCTGTTGTGAAGTGTGTAGGGCGGTCGTCCACTGGGTTACAGGGTCGGTGGTTTGATCCCCCGTCTCCCCGCCACATGTCCAAGTGTCCCTGGGCAAAGAGACACTGAACCCTAAACTGCTCCCGATAGCTAGCTTGCACCCTGCGTGGTAGCTGCTGCTGCTATCGGTGTATAAATGTGTGTGTGAATGGGTGAATGTGTACAAAACAATGTAAAGCGCTTTGGGTCTGTGAAAAACAAGGGAAAAGAGCTTTATAAGTGGAGTCCATTTACCATGAATGTGAGAAAGAGACTTCAGACTTTATTTCCTTAGCTGTAGAGGTGCAGTCAGTGATTCTGGAGAACGCTTGTTGTCAAAATCACTTTTGTTAAAAATCAGGGAATATATCCTCACTATCAAAGATGCTGGGGTTGGGGGCGCCCTTAGCTCAGTTGGTAGGGCGTCCCCCCCCCCCCATGGGCCTCGGCCAGCAGCGGACCCGGGTTCGATTCCAGCCCGCGGTCGTTCTCTGCATGTCACTCCCCTCTCTGCCCCATTTCAACTCTGTCTCTACACTATCGATAAAGCATAAGAATGCCAAAAAAATATCTTAAAAAAAAAAAATAAATAAGGTGCTGGGGTTAATACGAAGCCTAGCCTCTGTGAACGGGCATTTTGTTAGTTACGGTGGGCCCATTTAGTTTGTTTACACACTCGTTTACAGAGCCTGGGCTTTAGCAGATCGTGAGGAGATATTCACTGATTTTGACAAAGTGATTTTGAAAACAATCTTTCTCCAGAATCACTGACTCTGACTCTGACTTTATGTCAATGTTCAGGACATCCAATAATATATTATGTTGTAGATGGACAAAAACCTACGAAGTGCAACTGTTAAATTAACCTTTAAAGCTGCAGTGTGTAGAATTTTGGGTTTTTTTTTGTAGAAAGTAATTATAATATCCATAAGTACATTTAATTTAGTGCATAATAGCTGAACATTTTTTTTCCCCCTTAGAAAGGGTCTCATATATGTCCATATTTCTCCATATTTTGGACCAAGGCCTAGTGCCGCCGTCTTGAAAGTGTCATAGTTGGAATGTCATCAGGTGCATCGTTTAAAATTCAGAATTGCTCTTGTCCTTGAAGGCCACTGTAGCTTCTGTTATTATTCAAAAGGGTTGGGGTTACCCAGGGAGCGTTGCATTCTAGAACTTTCTAGAACTTTCTTGATGATGTCATATTACACACTGCACCTTTAAATTAACCTTTAACAGCAGCACATTTTATTTATTTTCTAACATGAGGCAAGGTGGGTGAAGTGTCTTGCTCAAGGACACAACAACCATGACACAAGTAGTAGAGCGGGAATCGAAACCTCCAACCCTTCGATCATTGGCCGACCCGCTCTACCACCTGAGCCACAGTTGCCCCATCTACCAAAAGGCCAAACCCTACTATAACCAGTTAGCCTTGATTAAAACAAGATTGCTGTCGCCCAGAATAATCTTCAAATCTTCAGCTGTATCTGCTGTG
>CM049400.1:33810000-33812500 GCA_026929865.2 Hyperoplus lanceolatus | reverse complement strand
AGCAGATCGTTTTGTGCAGCGACATTAACCATCCTAATTAATTCATGAAGGTTCACAGTGTTATTTTAAGATTCTGCACCTTGTCTTGTGTGTGTGTGTGTGTGTGTGTTTGAGTGAGTGAGTGTGTGTGTGTGTGTGTGTGTGTGTGTGTGTGTGTGTGTGTGTGTGTGTGTGAGAGTGTGTGAGTGTGTGTTTGAGTGAGTGAGTGAGTATGCCCTATCAATTCTACCTGTCATTCTTGTGAATGCATAAGCACCTTTTTCATTTCAGTGTTATAAAATAGATCTTACTGCGAGCTATGGCTGAACGACTTTGGAGTGAAAAAAAAAATCTCATTGCAATTTTGTGATAAGGATTTGTGATGGCATTTTGTGAGGCATCAGTTGAATCTTCCCTGTATTAAGGTGTTCATAGACGTGTGTGTGTGTGTGTGTGTGTGTGTGTGTGTGTGTGTGTGTGTGTGTATTATAACATTTAAACCTTAATACCAACAAGTCATATAGTTCTGCAGTTCATATAATGGTCTTGGGGAAGTTTCTACAGTATGAACACTCACACACACACACACACACACACACACACACACACACACACACACACACACACACACACACACACACACACACACACACACACACACACACACACACACACAGTAAAAGTATAAACTCTAGGCTTTCTAACACCTTCCGAGAGGCTACAGACACTTCTCATATCTGACCCGCTCTGTCAGTCTGACTGTTTGACTTTATTCAGCCCTAGTACGAACACACACACACACACACACACACACACACACACACACACACACACACACATTTGACTTTATTCTTGGTTGTTATTGTTTTATGACCGTTGACAGGTTGACAGCTGCTGTGATTGGCTGTCAGCTCGGCTCAAATCAGAGAAGAAGAATATCTCTATCTCAATATACACTCTATGGCTGGGTTGGTAAAGCCCTACTAACTTCTTACTCATACTAAAAGCCCTACTGACGTCCTACTCGTACTAAAAGCCCTACTAACGTCCTACTCGTACTAAAAGCCCTACTGACGTCCTACTCATACTTAATGCCCTACTGACGTCCTACTCGTACTAAAAGCCCTACTAACGTCCTACTCATACTTAATGCCCTACTAACATCCTACTCATACTAAAAACCCTACTAACGTCCTACTCGTACTAAAAGCCCTACTAACGACCTACTCGTACTAAAAGCCCTACTAACGTCCTACTCATACTTAAAGCCCTACTAACGACCTACTCATACTAATTTTGACGTCAATTTCAGTATGTTGTGGTTGTGTATGCGAGTTTGAGTAGGTGAAAAATGCGTACTTAATGGTAAATGGACTCCACTTAAGTAGACAGTAGTATACACATGTTGAGTATGTAGGAGGGAGGACGTTAGTAGGGCTTTTAGTATGTAGTATACACATGTTGAGTATGTAGGAGGGAGGACGTTAGTAGGGCTTTTAGTATGGAGTATATACATGTTGAGTATGTAGGAGGGAGGATGTTAGTAGGGCTTTTAGTATGTAGTATATACATGTTGAGTATGTAGGAGGGAGGACGTTAGTAGGGCTTTTACAACATAGCCCATCTGTTCAGCAAATATCTCTTTAGTACTGTTAGGTTTTAGTACTGTTAGGTTTTAGTACTGTTAGGTTTTAGGCTTAAAGGTGCAGTCAGTGATTCTGGAGAACGCTTGTTGACAAAATCACTTATTGTCAAAATCAGTGACTCTCTTTGCTGACAACAATCCAGTGTTGTAAACACACTGTGATGTCACAGAAAGAGAAATGTAGGGTTAGACAGTGAGACCATAAAACACTCTTTCTGCCTTTTCTCAGGCTAGGATGAACCAATTTCAATTTGTTTTGCACGGTTATACTACATAGGATCTCCGAGTTCAATACACCTTCATATTCCAACCAGTGAAGTAGGCCTTTAACTAACTACATGTGCCCGTTTACAGAACCTAGGCTGTGTATTAACACCAGATATATACACCTTTATACTTTCAGTATCAGAACTCTGAGCCAGATGTCAAAGTTATTTTACTCAGATTTTTTCTATGCCTCATCGAGATACAACACACACACACACACACACACACACACACACACACACACACACACACACACACACACACACACACACACACAGCAGATGTTTTCAAACTGTGAGGCAGCCCAGGGGTGTGAGGGAGATGTTTTGTGAGGTGTATGGAACAGGTGTGTGCCGCTGTGCTGAAAACAACAGGACATTTGTTATTGTAGTTCTGGCTGGTTTTTCTCATCAATGGTTGTTACACACACACACACACACACACACACACACACACTCACACAGCGGGACATACACACAGCGAGACACACACACACATAGCGAGACACACACACACACACACACATCGAGACACACACACACACACACACACACACACACACACACACACACAGCGAGACACACACACACACACACACAGCGAGACACA
>CM049400.1:33800000-33802500 GCA_026929865.2 Hyperoplus lanceolatus | reverse complement strand
CTTTAGTATGTAGTGTAGTAAAAAGACTAAAACTCTTCTGTACTTTAGTATGTAGTGTAGTAAAAAGACTAAAACTCTTCTGTACTTTAGTATGTAGTGTAGGGGGAAAAAAGTATGTGATTTAAAACGCAAGGGTACACTTTCTTTTATTTTTTTGACAAGTCTGGGGGGAATCCTCCATAGAGTGTATCTGCTGTTAGGAGCAAACTGCCACCAATCTCCACCAAACTAGTTGGGCCCCCTCCAGAAAATTGCACCTGCTGCTTCATTGTGTGTCAGACATTTTCTTTGTCACATGCAATATTTAAAAAAAAAATGTTTTAAAGATTATTTTTGGACATTTTTATTAGACAGTTTGGAGAGAGAGGGGAATGACATGCAGAGAACGACCCGGGCTGGATTCTAACCCGGGTCTGCTGTGAAGAGGACAGACAGACAGACAGACAGACAGACAGACAGACAGACAGACAGACAGAGAGGGGAATGACATGCAGAGAACGACCCGGGCTGGATTCTAACCCGGGTCTGCTGTGAAGAGGACAGACAGACAGACAGACAGACAGACAGAGAGGGAATGACATCAGAAACCACCCCGGCTGGATTCTAACCCGGGTCTGCTGTGAAGAGGACAGACAGACAGACAGACAGACAGACAGACAGACAGACAGAGGAATGTCTTGCAGAGAACGACCCGGGCTGGATTCTAACCCGGGTCTGCTGTGAAGAGGACTGGGCCTCTATGGAGGGGAAGGGGGAGGGGGACTCTAACCACTACACAGCGAGCACCCACCCGCCGCATTCAATGTTTGGGTGGAATCCCGTGCTCTGACTCATCCATACAGTAGACAATGTCACCAACCCTCCCACTCAGAAGACTGTGTGTGTGTGTGTGTGTGTGTGTGTGTGTGTGTGTGTGTGTGTGTGTGTGTGTGTGGTGTGTGTGTGTGTGTGTGTGTGTGTGTGTGTGTGTGCGTGTGTGTGTGTGGACAATGTGACCAACCCTCCCACGTAGACCGGTATTTCCATCCAGGAGGAGAGACAGGAGGAGGAGGAGGAGGAGGACAGCTGTAAGGAGAGATTGTAGGGAATTTCCTAATTTTTTTAAATTCCATTTTTACACTCTGTCTCTCATATCTATTTTTCTTATGCCTACAGTCTTATATAAGATGGTGTGTGTGTGTGTGTGTGTGTGTGGCCTATGCCTATGCTGTATGTCCACTTATCTTAGTTGTGTGTGTGTGTGTGTGTGTGTGTGGTGTGTCCCTTACTTTACTGTAGTGTCCATCAACTGATATAAGATGGCCCCTACTTTGCTGTGTGCCATCACTGATATAAGATGTGTGTGTGTGTGTGTGTGTGCACACGCGTGCGTGCGTGTGTGTTCTACTTCACTAAAGCACCCATCATACAGTATAGGGTTGAGATCTTTTGGGGCCCTTACAGCTTGTCAACTTAATTGCCGGCAATTGTGACCCAAGTGGATTTTCACTTGAATGTTCAAAGTGGCACCACTCATACTCCAGAGTGGATACCATCAGCCTATTGACACACTTGCTCACTCACTCACTCACTCACTCACTCACTCACTCACTCACTCACTCACTCACTCACTCACTCACTCACTCACTCACACCATCTTATATAAGACTGTAGGCATAAGAAAAATAGATATGAGAGACAGAGAAACACTCACTCACTCACTCACTCACTCACTCACTCACTCACTCACTCACTCTCTCTCTTCTTTCTTTCTTTCTTTCTTTCTTTCTTTCTTTCTCTCTCTCTCTCTCTCTCTCACACACACACTCACACTTACGCACACTTTTAGGAATATTGTGATATTGAGTCACACACACACACACACACACACTCACTCACTCACTCACTCACTCACTCACTCACTCACACACTCACTCACTCTCTCACACACACACACTCACTCACTCTCTCACACACTCACTCACTCTCTCACACACACACACACTCACTCACTCTCTCTCACACACACTCACTCACTCTCTCACACACACTCACTCACTCACTCTCTCACACACACACACACACACACACACACACTCACTCTCTCTCACACACACACTCACTCTCTCTCACACACACACTCCCTAATGACAATAACAACAGGGATCTATGCTGTTTTCCATTCATCATGAAAAGTTATGGCAGACGCTTCACATGAGGGACGACGGTTGTCACAACAGAAGAACAATTGATGTATTTTCTCTTTCCTGCTCCGTGTGTGTGTGTGTGTGTGTGTGTGTGTGTGTGTGTGTGTGTGTGTGTGTGTGTGTGTGTGTGTGTGTGTGTGTGTGTGTGTGTGTGTGTGTGTGTGTGTGTGTGTGTGTGTGTGTGTGTGTGTGTGTGTGTGTAGCGCCCATCATACAGTATAGGGTTGAGATCTTATGGGGCTCTTGCAGCTTGTCAACTTAATTGCCGGCAATTGTGACCCAAGTGGATTGCATAGTGCAGCATTTAGGCTACA
>CM049400.1:33777500-33785000 GCA_026929865.2 Hyperoplus lanceolatus | reverse complement strand
CACTGTAGCTTCTGTTATTATTCTAAAGGGTTGGGGTTACCCAGGGAGCGTTGCATTCTAGAACTTTGTAGATGATGTCATATTACACACTGCCCCTTTAATGGGGAGAAGAAAAATTATCAAATCAGATTACTTCCGCTACAGGGTGCCTGAAATAGTCCAGTCCCATTTATCAACCCTTAATAATTATAGTCTGTATTTTTAACCCTCATAATCAGTCATACGTGTGTGTGCGTGTGTGTGTGTGTGTGTGTGTGTGTGTGTGTGTGTGTGTGTGTGTGTGTGTGTGTGTGTGTGTGTGTGTGTGTGTGTGTGTGTGTGTACATCCAGATTAAAATACATCATGTATAGAATAGACATTAGAAAAGTGAATGAAAAATATGAATAGAAATAAAAGATTTAAATAAAATAAAAAGTACAGGTTTAAAGGGAAACAGACGGTGTGTGTGTGTGTGTGTGTGTGTGTGTGTGTGTGTGTGTGTGTGTGTGTGTGTGTGTGTGTGTGTGTGTGTGTGTGTGTGTGTGTGTGTGTGTGTGTGTGTGTGTGTGTGTGTGTGTGTGTGTGTGTGTGTGTGTGTGTGTGTGTGTGTGTGCGTGTGTGTGTGTGTGTGTGTGTGGGGAGGTGCGCGACCCTGTGCTCTGCTGGTGTGTAAATAATTTAGTGACATTTTGAAGCCCCAATCAATTCAAACAGCAGGGAGCGAGGAAGTCTCCTGCTGATCAATTCATTAGTAATAATGGCTGACATTTGTGTCACCATGCAGACGAAAACTGTGTGTGTGTGTGTGTGTGTGTGTGTGTGTGTGTGTGTGTGTGTGTGTGTGTACAGACTTTCAAGTGCAACATTTAGTGGTTTAAATGTCCCCTGGTGTGGTTCAAGCATTGCGTCGTTGAGAGGAGCCTGAGACTGAAGGATATAATTGCCAATGACTGATGCTGTAATAGTTAAAGTACATAATATGTCAAAAAATACAAGATTAAATGTTAAAGGTTCAGTAAGTGATATGGTCTCTTTTTTTTAAGATTATTTCTTTGCATTTTTAAGCTTTATTAGACGAGGAGACACAGAGAGAGAGAGAGGGGAGAGAGAGGGGGTATGACCTGCAGTAAAGGTCCACGGGTCGGATTTGAACCCGCGACCACTGCAACGAAGGCCAGAGCCGATATGGTACACGCTCTATCCCGAGTTGGTCCTTTTAGCTAACTCCCTGTCAGTGACTAGCAGTTAGCAGTCCCCTCCCTCGTCCCTACGTCACCCCCACATGAACACACAGCCGTCTTCATCAGATAGTGCCGCGATGAAGAGCAGCGAGTCATCGTTCACGGGCACAGAGACCCCGCCTACTTATAGCGCTCTGTCTCCTGATTGGATAAAAGGAGCGGGATACCCGAAATTGTATTTGGCAATTGCTGTATGAATATAGGCTGATTTAACTTACATATTAACAAAAAATATCTCTTAGAATTGGTTGTGTTTGGGGGGCGCCTTTAGCTCAGTTGGTAAGGCGTCCTCCTCCTGGGCCGGGTCCCAGCAGCAGACCCGGGTTCGATTCCCACCCGCGGTCGTTCTCTGCATGTCACTCCCCTCTCTGCCCCATTTCAACTCTGTCTCTACACTATCAATAAAGCATAAAAATGCCAAAAAAATATCTTGAAAAAAAAAGATAATTGGTTATGTTTAAAGGCCCACCAAATGCAGTTCTTGGATATTTTGGGGTTGTAGTAAATAGTACATGGTCTCCACTTATATTCTGTAGCTCTTTTCCCTGTTTTTTTTTCACAGACCCAAAGCGCTTTACATTGTTTTGTACACATTCACCCATTCACACACACACATTCATACACCGATAGCAGCAGCAGCTACCACGCAGGGTGCAAGCTAACTATCAGGAGCAGTTTAGGGTTCAGTGTCTCTTTGCCCAGGGACACTTGGACATGTGGCGGGGAGACGGGGGATCAAACCACCGACCCTGGCATCTCGGTTTAAAGAGGGATGGTCTGAGGTTAGTGTGGTGTACAGTAAATGTTGGAGGAATCATCGATCAATATGAGACACACAGGGGGTCAATTCCACCAACAGGCTGACAGGAGGCTCAGAGCTGCCAAGGAGGGGGTGACCTTTACACATGCACACATTCACTCACTCACCCACCCACCCACTCACTCACCCACCCACCCACTCACTCACCCACCCACTCACTCACCCACCCACCCCCCACTCACTCACTCACTCACTCACACACACACACACACACACACACACACACACACACACACACCACCCACACACACACACACACACACACACACACACACACACACACACACACACACACACACACACACACAAACAACACACACTACCTGTCAGTAGCTTCATCAAGACTTTCACTACTGACATTTATTCTAGTATCAATCGATAAACATAGAGACCCATTGTACTCACAGTAGTAAATGTTAAATGGACTCCACTTATACAGCTCTTTTCCCTGGGTTTTTCACAGACCCAAAACGCTCCTGATACTCTACATCTCAGATATATATATATTTTTTTTTAAGATATGTTTTGGGCATTTTTGCTCTATTAGACAGATTTGTAGAGACAGAGTTGAAATGGGGCAGAGAGGGGGGTGACATGCAGAGAACGACCGCGGGCTGGAATCGAACCCGGGTCCGCTGCTGGCCGAGGCCCATGGGGGGGGGGACGCCCTACCAACTGAGCTAAGGGCGCCCCCATCAAGTGTATAATTAATAAAAAAACTAAACTAATGTCCTCTCAAACATCTATAATTGTCTTCCTCTCCTGTGGACCCGAGCTGTTCCATACATTCCACTGTGCCAAAGAGATCCATTAGAAACACATTAAGACACTGTTGCAGTCAGTGACACGTTGCTCATCACACAAACACACACAAGCGCACATGCTCATGCACACACAAACACACACACACACACACACACACACACACACACAAGCACAGGCAGGCACACACAGGCAGGCACACACACACACACACACACACACTCGCGCACACACACACACACACAGGCAGGCACACGCTCACACATACACACTCTATCTATATCGCACGCACGCACGCACGCACTCACTCACTCACTCACTCACACTCACGCACTCACTCACTCACTCACTCACTCACTCACTCACTCACTCACTCACTCACTCACTCACACACACACACACACACACACACACACACACACACACACACATACTGTACTTTACCATGAATCAAACCCACACATACACAAACCTGTGACGCCTAAAATGTTTATTTTTTTAGGATTTTTTCAAGGAACTTTAGCAACGAAAAGGGTTGAAAAGTCTGACATTATTTCTTGTTAGATTTTGTTGATTGGAAAAATATAGTGCTATGCATTTGACACACAGTCCATGGTAAAGTGAATGGAGATGCTACCAAGTCAACACATTAAGATTCAATAGGATACGCACACACACACACACACACACACACACACACACACACACACACACACACACACACACACACACACTCACACACACACACACACACACACACACACTCACACACACACACACACACACACACACACACACACACACACACACACACACACACACACACAGAGTTGCCTTCATATGCGGTCTGTTTAAACAATGGGAAGAATTGATAACAGTAATTATATTGGTTAACTAACGACTAGCTCCACCATTAGTCTGTCTACATGTCCGTCAGCATTATTTAAATGACAACATTTTATCCCCTCTACTGAAAGCTGAGACGGGTTGGTGTATGAAAGGCAAAAAACAGTTTACAGATTATGTACGCACTACTCCTTCACGTGAAAAGTATTCATCATGTTTCATATATAATAATGTTATTTCTATCACTTTTAAAGGTGCAGTGTGTAATAAGACATCATCAAGAAAGTTCTACAAAGTTCTAGAATGCAACGCTCCCTGGGTAACCCCACCCCTTTCGAATGATAACAGAAGCTACAGTGGCCTTCAAGGACAAGAACAATTCTACATTTTAAACAATGCACCTGATGACATTCCAACTATGACACTTTCAAGATGGCGGCACTAGGGCTTGGTCCAAAATATGCAGAAATATGGACATATATGAGACCCTTTCTAAGGAAAAAAATAATTCAGCTATTATGCACTAAATTAAATGTACTTATGGATATTATAATTACTTTCTACAAAATCTGCTAGGAAATAAAACCCAAAATTCTACACACTGCAGCTTTAAATGCAGAGATTTAATTGCATTTATTTTTTTAAAGATATTTTTTGGGAATTTTTCATGCTTTATTGACAGTGTGAAGAGACAGAGGTGAAATGGGACAGAGAGGAGAGTGACATGCAGAGAACGAGGAGGTGTGGGGGGACGCCCTACTGAGCTACGGGCGCCCCCAAGATTTAATTGCACTTAGAAGATAAAGTGGCGTATTTGTGTGTCTGTTTAATGTCTTATGTGAGTGTTGAGGTAGTGCTTGGTTGGGTTGGTAATGAAATGGGGCGTGGCTTCACCCTTATGACATCATACGGGGAGAGAAATCTGACTGACTGGGGTTTTTAAACACAGTTTTTCAGAAAGGTGGCGGTGGAGAAAAAGAGAGAAGTGCTTTTCTCATACTGTAGGAGTTTCTTGACACACAGGGGAGGGGAAAACCGTATCAAAGGTGCTCCGAGGAACTTTCATTTTGTGTTCATTCTAGCGCCCCCCTTTGGACAAAAGCGGTAGTGTTTTTACCACGCCAGCTGTTGTTCCTGGGTGAGCGTATTACCCATGACAAAGACATTAAGAAAAACTATATAAAAATAACATTCTCTGCACTGATGGTCTCGTTTGCTGTTACATGTAATTTATGATCATCAGAGGAAACATGAGACTGTTTCAGAAATATTCAAAAGTTCTGCATAGCCCCTTTTAAATGTTGGAAAACCATAAAAAGTGCTTTTCTAGGTGAAATAACAGGTGGAAATAAGTTACCTTTAATGTATTTTTGTTCTTCAGTTGAGTGATGCAGAGAGAGACATTCGGCTTCTCCGGTGGCAGCAGCATCTGTCACCTCCCTCCTTCACACACTTAACTTTCCCCCATTTCCATTTATCACCATAAAGAGGTGTGTGTGTGTGTGTGTGTGTGTGTGTGTGTGTGTGTGTGTGTGTGTGTGTGTGTGTGTGTGTGTGTGTGTGTGTGTGTGTGTGTGTGTGTGTGTGTGTGTGTGTGTGTGTGTGTGTACCAGAACAATAGTTTTCTTGGTGGTGCAGCGCATTAAAAACAAAGAATTAAAGGTGTTGTCAAAATCACTTTAAAGGGACACTGTGTAACATTTTAAGTAATGTATTAGCTAAAATCAATATCCTCATTCATAAATATGTCCTCATTGTTGTAAAATCACCTCTGCCAATAATCTGAATTATCCTCCTGAGCGGAGAATTACAAATATTAATATTACATTTTGTACATTGAGCGGGCAAGTCTTATGGAGGCATCCATGTTTTTGGAATGTCATCAGATGCATTGTTTAAAATGTTTAATTGTTCTTGTCCTTGAAGGCCACTGTAGCTTCTGTTATTATTCTAAAGGGTTGGGGTTACCCAGGGAGCGTTGCATTCTAGAACTTTCTATAACTTTCTTGATGATGTCATATTACACAGTGTCCCCTTAAGTAAAAAATCTGTGAATATCTCCTTATGATCCACTACCTATCCTATCACACTATCCAGTTTTCATACACAGCCTAGGCTCTGTAAACTGGTACATTAAGGATATGTAAACAGAGGTACTTGTACTTCACTCAGCTTTGTGTCAACTCGTTTGGCGATGGCTGGAATGTAACCGACATAAATCTGGCATATTTACAGGAATGTTCATTAATATGCACTGTCCCATGTCCCTGTAAACTAAAGTACATATATGAAAAAGTTACACACTATATCTTTAAAGCAGGTATGTTGTAATCACACAAACTTGTTTTTTATGAAGATACAAATTAAGTTTTGGAATGGATCCTACTAACACAACACTTACCATTATGATCTGTTTATTGGTAGTTTAAAGGTGCAGTGTGTAATATGACATCATCAAGAAAGTTCTAGAATGCAACGCTCCCTGGGTAACCCCAACCCTTTTGAATAATAACAGAAGCTACAGTGGCCTTCAAGGACAAGAACAATTCTAAATTTTAAACAATGCACCTGATGACATTCCAACTATGACACTTTCAAGATGGCGGCACTAGGCCTTGGTCCAAAATATGCAGAAATATGGACATATATGAGACCCTTTCTAAGGGAAAAATAAATAATTAAAAAAAAAAAAATTCAGCTATTATGCACTAAATTAAATGTACGTATGGATATTATAATTACTTTCTACAAAATCTGCTAGGAAATAAAACCCAAAATTCTACACACTGCAGCTTTAAGTTTCTCCAAATGGGATTTTGGTGGATATTAAAAATAAACCCAACACATCTTTTCTTTCATTACTGCGGCCGCAATAAAATTTATACATTTAATTTTGAAGTTTAAACCCCCATAGATGACAGGGGAAGAAATTGTAATAAAGGGTTTGATTTTGTATAGGATTCTTTTTATACTATTCTAATTTAATCTTTCATAAATAACTTATGTCTGTCTCTAAGGGGAAGTACATAGTAGCAGCAAAAAAAAAATTCGGAGCTGATTTTTTTCCCACACACACACACACACACACACACACACACACACACACACACACACACACACACACACACACACGCTGTATGAACTCTGTGGATGGTTTTGCCCCTGGACAACTGATCTATTATGTATTATTACAAAACATGTCTGCAGACTCAAGCGCACATTAAAACTGGTGTTTATATCCCAACGGGCGTCTCGTAAATCTGGAATTATTGCGGGTAAGAGGGTCCTGTGTGTGTGTGTGTGTGTGTGTGTGTGTGTGTGTGTCTGTGTCTGTGTCTGTGTGTGTCCAGTGTGTGTGTTTCTGTGTCTGTCTGTCTGTCTGTGTGTGTGTCTGTGTCTGTGTGTGTCCAGTGTGTGTGTTTCTGTGTCTGTCTGTGTGTGTGTGTGTGTTTCTGTGTCTGTGTGTGTCCAGTGTGTGTGTGTGTGTGTGTGTTTCTGTGTCTGTGTGTGTCCAGTGTGTGTGTTTCTGTGTCTGTGTGTGTCCAGTGTGTGTGTGTGTGTGTGTGTGTCTGTGTCTGTGTGTGTCCAGTGTGTGTGTTTATGTGTCTGTCTGTCTGTGTGTGTGTGTGTGTGGTCATTTTTAATTTCTAGACTGGTAGCTGCTGCACTGCTCCGAGCTGCTATTTTATTATTGCTACATGAATTCTGTTGGTTTGTAACTTTCAGTGCAGAAGTTGTAATTTTTTCCTTCCAATTACTTTTCTATTTGACATTTAAAGGTGCTATGAGGAACTTTTTAATATTCTCATTGTTCCTCTGATGATCCTAAATTACATGTAACAGCAAACCAG
>CM049400.1:33762500-33765000 GCA_026929865.2 Hyperoplus lanceolatus | reverse complement strand
CCGGGCCAAAAACAAACACACACACACACATAAACACACATGCACGCGAACAGACACACACACACACACACACACACACACACACACACACACACACACACACACACACACACACACACTCACTCACTCACTCACTCACTCACTCACAGTCACTCACTCACTCACTCACTCACTCACTCACACTCACAAACACACACTTTATGTTATTCAAAGTTTTTTATTAAATAATCTAATAATAATAATAATCTAATTATTTATGAAAGCGAGAGACGGCAAGTAGGCCTAAAGCATTTGTCAATTTTTCGATGTTTGTCTATGTATCTTCCATATCATGTCTTCTTTCATACTCCATCTCTCTCTCTCTCTCTCTCTCTCTCTCTCTCTCCCTCTCTCTCTCTTCCATAACATGTCTTCTTTCATACTCCATCTCTCTCTCTCTCTCTCTCTCTCTATCTTCCATAGCATGTCTTCTTTCATACTAGTATAAATCAAAAGGTCCAACATGTACATTCAGGTTTTTATTTGACTAAACCTTGTCTGTTTGCGTCTGTATATTAATCCTATACAACCATCTTTAACTTTTTTTGTTTCAATACTCTGAACCAAATATCTCAACTTCTAAAGCACTTACATCAACTAAACTTTCCATGATCGTTCTTAGCACTATTCTGAAGGTTATTACAGAAGGATTTGTTCACATGTCGTTAACTTTCCGATTTATGAGACATTTTGTTCTTATGAACGTGTTGAAAATGCATTTTTAAGACACTATTCTGAAGGTTATTACAGAAGGAATACAAAAAAGAAAACAAGTGAGTAAGTGGACTCTCTCTCTCTCCCCATTTCAACTCTGTACTCTCTAATAAAACTTGAAAATGCCAAAAAATTATCTTACATTTTTTTTTTCTTGCATAGCCGTTCCATATCTCAAGAACTTAAAAGTATCTACACTTCAGATATGGATTCCTCCGTAGTGGGGAGATAGAGTGTGACTAAATGAAACTTTCACACTTGGTAAATGAGACTTTGATGGCTGATTTTTAACTGATTTTCTGGGTGCCATTTTAGAAGGTCCAGGTTCAAATTAACACATCTTATCTTGTGGCGCTCCGGTGGTGTAGTGGATAGAGCGTGTACTATATCGGTTCCGGCCTTTGTTGCAGTAGTCGCAGGTTCAAATCCGACTTGTGGACCTTTACTGCAGCTCACCCCCCCCCCCTCCCTCTCTCTATCTCTCTGTCAACTCTGTACTGTCTAATAAAGCTTGAAAATGCCTAAAAATAATCTTAAAAAAAATAAAGAATGTCTTATCTTTCCTCACTCTTCATTATGGACTGGGAAGGTTCCACTTTGACTGTTTTGGCTTCAGGCTGGTTGCAATCTTTACTCTTTCATCTCTGTCATATTTCGAAGCCCTTTGCTCATCATTTTATAGGAAAACTTGATGGCGCCATTTTGTGCTAAGTAAGGGAAGCTCGTTCTATCTTCACTCTGCTTTTGATCTCCACTTTTGAGTGAGTTTGAGACATCGAGCTTCGAGCTAGTATCCCTGTTGGAGATATTCATTTGTCCGATTTAATTCTAAAACATTTATTTAGTGTTTTTACTTGTTCTAAATAGTTGATTATTTTATGTTTATTTTCTCGTTGCATTACAGTTAATGTTAATTTGAGTTTGTTTATGCTTTTGTTTTGCGATTAGTGGCCAGCTGTAGCGCAACAGGTGCCTATATATAGAGGATGGCGGGCATAGGTGAGACAGGCACTGGGTAGGGTCATGGGTGAGACAGGCACTGGGTAGGGTCATGGGTGAGACAGGCACTGGGTAGGGTCATGGGTGAGACAGGCACTGGGTAGGGTCATGGGTGAGACAGGCACTGGGTAGGGTCATGGGTGAGACAGGCAGTGGGTAGGGTCATGGGTGAGACAGGCACTGGGTAGGGTCATGGGTGAGACAGGCGTTGGGTAGGGTCATGGGTGAGACAGGCGTTGGGTAGGGTCATGGGTGAGACAGGCACTGGGTAGGGTCATGGGTGAGACAGGCACTGGGTAGGGTCATGGGTGAGACAGGCTGGGGTTCTGGGTAGGTATGGGTGGTGGTAGGGCTGGGTGAGAAGGCCTGGTGGGTTGGGTAGGGTCATGGGTGAGACAGGCGTTGGGTAGGGTCATGGGTGAGACAGGTGCAGCAGTGGGTAGGGTCATGGGTGAGACAGGCACTGGGTAGGGTCATGGGTGGGGTCATGGGTGAGACAGGCACTGGGTAGGGTCATGGGTGAGACAGGCACTGGGTAGGGTCATGGGTGAGACAGGCACTGGGTAGGGTCATGGGTGAGACAGGCAGTGGGTAGGGTCATGGGTGAGACAGGCACTGGGTAGGGTCATGGGTGAGACAGGCAGTGGGTACGGTCATGGGTGAGACAGGCACTGGGTAGGGTCATGGGTGAGACAGGTTCTGGGTAGGGTCATGGTTTTTTACCAGCTGTACGAGAGAGACAAAGAAG
>CM049400.1:33745000-33752500 GCA_026929865.2 Hyperoplus lanceolatus | reverse complement strand
TAGGATGTCCCGATTCTTGTGGCCAGATTTAGGATGGTTAGAAGTACCCGGATGTCCTACTTCATCCGGCCAAGATTGTTAGTGTTGAGAACAGCATCCTATTTGGGGCGATTCTGACCCACAATCCAGTGCGCACGTGAAGTGACGTCACATCGACGAAGCCTCCATATGAAAACAAACGGGGATGCGCCGGATATAAAAGCAAGAGGCAAGATCAAGGCGCAATGTTATGATGAAATAAGAGAGTAAAAGTATGTCCCAATCGTAGCCTACTGCATCCTAACTAGGTTATTCTTATGGTCAGATGTAGTATGTAGAATAGAAGAATAAAAGAAAGGGTATGCGTTTCCTACAGTGCAGTTCTCTAAAATATCCACAAGGGGGCAGTGTTAGTCTCCCTGTGAGTCCGACTTCACTCTCATTTAAAACCTGCTATTTCTGTCATCTACTGATTGAACAAACAAACACACACACACACACACACACACACACACACACACACACACACACACACACACACACACACACACACACAGCCTGATTTTCACCTGCTAAACGATGTCATCCGATGGGTTTATATCTACTCTATTCAGGTTATTTGATGCTTGTCCATAATGAAAAGTATTCATGTTGCAGACTGCAGAAGCAGAAGAATGAAAGGAACCTGTATATAGGCTAAAGTATACAGCTCTGGAGATAATTAAGAGACCACTCCAAACGTTAAGTGTCTCTCGTTTTACTATTTATAGGCATATGTTTGAGTAGAATGAACATTTTGGTTTTATAATATAAACTACTGACAACAATTCTACCAAATTCCAAAAAAAAAAAATTTAGAGCATTTTTAAATAAGTTATGTAGAGATGAAGATTGAAGAAAAATCCAGACTGGTCTCTTGATTTTTTCCAGAGCTGTGTATAAGATGTGTCCTTTTCCGAAGGCCGACAGATGCAAGAATGTTGTCCAAGTGAAAGGCGTAATAATAATATAGAAAATAGAACGTTTACCCCCCAAAAAACCACATAGACCGAAAATAAATGAATACCTTATAACTAATATGATGGATGGATGGATGGATGATGGATGGATGGATGGATGGATGGATGGATGGATGGATAGATAGATAGATAGATAGATAGATAGATAGATAGATAGATAGATAGATAGATAGATAGATAGATTAGAAATATTTCATCCAATCTATCCATCCAAATGTTTGGCAATTAGAATTTAACTATTTTATATTTATTTGTATTTTATTAAATTATACATCTTTAATTTTTTTGTTTTTCATAATGCCGAATTTCAAACCACCGAATATAGAAATGTTCCTTGTTCTTATCAAAAATAAATCTCATTTCCCTTTAGAATATGCAGCGAAATGAACAGTGGAAGATGGATGTATTTTTTTGCAGTGAGACTGTTAAATGCATGCAGTGAACTCTTTGGTGTCTGCGCTCCATTACTGATATTTGACAAAAACGTACAAAGAGAAAGGACGGACTGCCTATAAATATATATATATATATATATTTATATATATATATATATATATATATATATATATATATATATATATATATATATATATATATATTTATATATATATATATTTTACTTATTTTTAATATAATACATAGAGAAAATGTCTTAGTTTTTTTACAATAATTTTTTTGTTAAATCTTGCTTTTTATGTATTTTTTATAACAAATACATTTTCTTAGTTTGTAGTTAGTTTTAAATAAATAACTAATAATAAATTAAATAATTGTCTAATAATAATCGTCTTGCTTTTTTTCTCCTGTTTTATAATAGATATAATAATTTTCCTTTTTATTTGTTTATTTAAAAACAATTCAAAGACAACAATTTTCCTTTTTTCATTATTTTTTAATGTTATATAAAAATAAACTTTCCTCCCCAAGTGGCCGTCTATGGGTCTATGGGTCTATGGGTCTTCTGGGTCTCTGGGTCTCTGGGTCTGCGGTGCCACATGTGAACCCTTTCCTTGGCCCAGATTCTGGAGTCCAGACATGGTGCAGCCTCACAGCCTTGACTGGAGGCCTTTTCCCTCTTTCTTCACAAAGAGGTCTCGACACCCATTGATTTTCTTCACTTGCACTTGCCCGTATCCCACGCTTTAAAGGGGGCCCTGAATGAGCCATTGATTTTGAGAGGGGGGCCACACACACGCACGCACACACACACACACACACACACACACACACACACACACACACACACACACACACACACACACACACACACACACACACACACACACACACACCTGAGGCTGGTCATTCTTCCATTCTACTCAATAGAATAGAAGCCCTCTCATTACTTTCTCCTTTTAGACCATTTCTCTTTGTGAGAGTAAATTAATGTGGTAATAATAGTGTTCACAGCTTGGAGGGCAATGGCATAATGTGGTGTTTTGATAGAAAAAATATAAGGATGTGTGTGTGTGTGTGTGTGTGCTGTGTGTGTGTGTGTGTGCGTGTGTGTGTGTGTGTGTTAAAAAATGCTTTAAAGGTGCTTTGAGGAATTTTGAGTGTGTTAATTTGTGCGCCTCCTTTGGAGAAAAGAGGTAGTGTTTTTACCACGCCAGCTGTTGTTCCTGGGTGAGCGTATACCCATGACAAAGGCATTAAGAAAAACTACATAAAAATAGCATTCTTCTTTGCACTGATGGTCTGGTTTGCTGTTACATGTAATTTATGATCATCAGAGGAACAATGAGACTGTTTCAGAAATAGTTCAAAGTTCCTCGTAGCTCCTTTAAAAAAAGATCTTCTGATAATTCTTATGGCTTCTGCTACGTTTTGTTTATGTGTTTTATTTATTTGGATCTACAATACAGCTCTGGAAAAAATGAAGAGACCAGTCTGGATGTTTCTTAAATCTTCATCTCTACATGACTTACTGAAAATGCTCTTTAATGACAAAAAATGTATTGGAATTTGGTAGAAATGTTGTCAGTAGTTTATATTATAAAACCAACATGTTCATTCTACTCAAACATATGCCTATAAATAGTAAAACAAGAGACACTGAACATTTGGAGTGGTCTCTTAATTTGTTCCAGAGCTGTAGTTTCAGTATAAGGTAGAGGCTATTCTTCTTGGGCTCCGGCGGTTTACATTGCTTTGCCTGCTTTAAATGGTGTTTAACGTATGTTACTTAAACCTGCAGTGTGTAGAATTTTGGGTTTTATTTCCCTTAGAAAGGGTCTCATACATGTCCATATTTCTCCATATCTTGGACCAAGGCCTAGTGGCCGCCATGTTGAAAGTGTCATAGTTGGAATGTCATCAGGTGCATTGTTTAAAATGTAGAATTGTTCTTGTCCTTGAAGGCCACTGTAGCTTCTGTTGTTATTCCAAAGGGGTGGGGTTACCCAGGGAGTGTTGCATTCTAGAATTTTGAAGAACGTTCTTGATGATGTCATATTACACACTGCACCTGTGCTACATGAACTTTTAAATATTTTTGAAACAGTCTAATTTTTTCCTCTGACGATCATGAATTACATGTGACAGCAAACGAGACCATCAGTGCAAAGAAGAATGCTGTTTTTATATAGTTTTTCTTTATGCCTTTGTCATGGGTATACGCTCACCCAGGAACTACAGCTGTGTGTGTGTGTGTTTCATATTTTTTCCTTGATCTTGACGTGAGGATCTCTTTGTGTTTTCAGACATCTCTACGCGCTGGGACAGAGGGTTTGGAAGCGCTGGAAAAAAAGATATTTTGTTCTTGTTCAGGTAAGAAACTGATGAGACCTTGTGTGTGTGTGTGTGGGGGGGGGGGGTGTGGTGGTGTGTGTGTGTGTGTGTGTGGGGGGGTTGGGGGTGTGTGTCCGTAGAGGCCCAGTCCTCTTCACAGCAGACCCGGGTTAGAATCCAGCCCGGGTCGTTCTCTGCATGTCATTCCCCTCTCTGACCCCATTTCATCTCTGTCTCTACAACTCTGTCTAATAAAGTAAAAAAAGAAATGCCAAAAAATGATCTTGAAAAAAACTGATGAGGCCGAAATCACATACCAATGTCTTCATATGTCATTTATAACATTTACAGTTGAGTCAAAAAATATACCATGCTGCAATTTATTAAAAAAAAAAATAAGATTGTTTTTTTGGCATTTTCAAACTTTATTAGATAGTACAGAGTTGAAATGGGGAGAGAGAGAGAGAGAGAGAGAGAGAGAGAGGGGGGGTGACATGCAGTAAACGTCCACGGGTCGGATTTGAACCCGTGACCACTGCAACGAAGGCCAGAGCTGATATGGTACGCTCTCTATCCACTACGCCACCGGAGCACCCCCCGATTTATACATTTTGTCACATGTAGATGTGCCTTTAAATTGCCCTTTGGGGATTAAACAAGTGTTATGAATTGAATTGAATAGAATATATTATGAACACTAGTTGAGCTGCATGCTATGTGGATATGCTTTTGACACTTAATCGAAAAATTATAGAGAATAGTGCAAAGAATGATCATGGAAAGTTTAGTTGATGCAAGTGCTTTAGAAGTTGAGATAGTTGGTTCAGAGTATTGAAAAAAAAAAAAGTACTGTTGAGATAATGGCCGTCAAAGATGGTTGTATAGGAGATCCACTTTTAGCATCCTCAATTAAAATACATAAACAAAACATATTAATATGGTGTTTCATTTAAACGTGGTTTATTATGATGCCTGTCATAGAGGCAAACAGATTTTAATAAAAAAAAATAAACAAAAAAATATTAATTGAAAATGTCTGTCCTTTGCCCTGTGTGTTTTAGAAAGTTAGTAACAGAAGACGAGAGAGAGAAAGAGAAAGAGAGAGAATTGGAGAGAGATAGAGAGACAGAGACAGAGAGAAGGAGAGAGAGAAAGTAGAGAGACAGAGAGAGAGGAAGAAAGGAGGGAGAAAGAAAGAGAGAGGGAGAGAGAGAGACGGAGGAAAAAAGGAGGGAGGAGAGAGAAGAGAGAGAGAGAAAAAGAGAGAGAGAGAGAGGGAAAGAAAGAAAGAAAGAAAGAAAGAGAGAAAGAAAGAAAGAAAGAAAGAAAGAAAGAAAGAAAGAAAGGAAGTCCTGTGTGTTTTAGAAAGTTAGTAACAGAAGATGTGAGAGAAAGAGAGAGAGATGGAATTAGAGAGAGTAGAGAGAGAGGAAGAGAGATAGAGAGAGAGACAGGGAGAGAGAGGGAGAAAGAAAGAGAGCGAGAGATAGGGAGATGGAGAGAAATAGAGAGAGAGAATTATAGAGAGAAAGTACAGAGAGAGAGAGAGATAGAGAGAGAGACAGAGAGAGAGAAAGAAAGAAAGAGAGAGGGAGAAAGAGAGAGAAAGAGGGGGGGAATTAGAGAGAGAAAGTAGAGAGGGAGAGAGAGAGGGAATCAGAGAGAGAGAGAGAGAGAGAGAAAGAATAAAAGAGAATTTAAGGAAAAAACTAAACTTAATTAACTTTGCTTGAGCGAGACCGACTGTTGTTTCTCAGACGAGGTGTAAACACATTGAGTTTGATAGTCTGAGTGACAGGAGATGATTTATTTTAATGAAGTATATATATAGTTTTTAATGAAGTATATATATAGTTTTTAATGAAGTATATATATAGTTTTTAATGAAGTATATAGGGGAAGGTGGGGTGATTTGTGCAACTTTTTACTCAAAGTGATTTTAAAGTGAGGCCTTGACAGTTATGTCTCCAACTCAAATATGTACATATATTTCAGGATGTTGTGCATCCCTGGCAATAAAAACTTTGGATCTGGAATAAACTGTTTAAGAAATATAGCTTTCGGAAAAAAAGTTGTCTTGTCGCACAAATCACCCCACGTAGTGGGGTGATTTGTGCGTCATTGTGTCACAATGACAAAGTCACCATCATCATCTTTCTGGCCATCTGAACTCTCATCAGTGGTGTCGTTAAGTGGAATTGAGATGTCACCCTCTTCTGAGCTACTGTAGACAATCACTTTCTTTTGGTGACCAGCGTATACAGCCATGCCACTGGCACAACTCTCAGAAATGTACTTTGCACTAGTTGCTCCGTGCTTGTGGAACCAACTGCCACCTGACAAATGTGATTCCCCCCTACATTTCTGCCTTTAAATCAAGGCTCAAAACCCATATGTACACCCTGGTGTTTCCTCCCCATTAACCTCTGCACTACTTACTTACCTCTGCACTACTATCTGTGTTTATGTGGATGTATGGGCTTTACGTCTTTTATTTTGGTTATTGTTATTTTACCTTCATTGCTTACCTACTGAATGCACTATGTACAGCACTTTGGACAGTGCAAACTGTCATAAATGTGCTTTTATAAATACATTTTACTTACTTACTTACTTATAACTCACCCAGGCCCTTGCGCACAAATCACCCCATCCCCAGAATTTTGGATAATAGGCATGATGCAGCAATTTAGGGTTGACATTGTGCTAACTATATAGACTCAAAGTGTAGCATACCAAAGCACTAAAACATGTGTCAAATGTTTTCAAACGTGTCTATAATTGTTCAGACACAATAATCAAAAAACCTTGATCATGGAAATTTTACTTTGAAAGGCAAAACACAGTTTTTTGAGCTTAAATGTGCTTATATCTTATTCCTTGTGTCTCCCTTCTTTACAGGATGAGTCAAATGGATGGCTCTTCTTAAATATGTGGTCACATTTCCAATTTCTTCCACGGTTTTCTAGAAACAAGGGGTTTTGCAACTTCCAAAATGCACAAATCACCCCACCTTCCCCTATATAGTTTTTAATGAAGTATATATATAGTTTTTAATGAAGTATATATATATAGTTTTTAATGAAGTATATATATAGTTTTTAATGAAGTATATATATAGTTTTTAATGAAGTATATATATATAGTTTTTAATGAAGTATATATATAGTTTTTAATGAAGTATATATATAGTTTTTAATGAAGTATATATATATAGTTTTTAATGAAGTATATATATATAGTTTTTAATGAAGTATATATATATAGTTTTTAATGATATATATATATAGTTTATAGTTAAGTAATAAAAATTGTTTTAAAAAAATTAATTGACGAAAAATGTAAAATAATAATAATGTCTGTCTGTCTGTTTGTGTGTGTGTGTCTCTGTATGTCTGTCTGTGTGTGTGTGTGCGTGTGCATGTGTATGTGCCTGTTTGTGTGTGTGTGTGTCTCTGTCTGTCTGTCTGTGTGGGTGTGTGTGTGCGTGTCTCTGTGTGTCTGTCTCTGTCTGTCTGTGTGTGTGTTGCTAATTGTGTGTGTTTCTGTGTGTGTGTGTGTGTGTGTGTGTGTGTCTCTGTCTGTCTGTGTGTGTGTTGCTAATTGTGTGTGTTACTGTGTGTGTGTGTGTGTGTGTGTGTGTGTGTGTGTGTGTGTGTGTGTGTGTGTGTGTCAGGTGAGCCAGTACACCTTTGCCATGTGCAGCTACAGAGAGAAGAAAGCCGAGCCTCAGGAGCTGATGCAGCTGGAAGGTTATACTGTGGACTACTGT
>CM049400.1:33727500-33730000 GCA_026929865.2 Hyperoplus lanceolatus | reverse complement strand
TACCATTTCCGTTATCCTGTTTTGTCATGATCATTATTTAATTATATCACTCAGATAGCCAGGGTTTGCTCCAGGAAGAATACTTCTTGGCCTCCTTGTCATAAAAAAATATCAACTCTGTGTCAACTCATTTGGGCGATTTGCTTAAAATGTAACCAACATTTCTTTATATTTTTTTTTAAAAGTTACGCACGACAGCTTTAAAAGGAGATTTTAAAGGATCTCATGATGTGACATGTGTGGTTTTCTTGTCCTTTTTTAAACAGCAAAACGAAGACATCTGTGCTTCTTTCATTTTCTCATACCTGCCTCGCCGGGAACCCTGCAATTAGACCGATCCATTCAGGCCGCCCCTCCACTCGGCCTTTTGTCACAAACTAGAGCGGCTTTGTGTGCGTGTGTGTGTGTGTGCGCGTGTGTGTGTGTGTGTGTGTGTGTGTGTGTGTGTGTGTGTGTGTGTGTGTGTGTGTGTGTGTAGGCAGCCTGAGCCCCCCTTTCATAGCACACACACACACACACACACAGTGTCTTGGCGTGGGAGGGGGGGGGGACATCTGTTGAGAGGAGAGGCTTGGATTCATGACATAGCCCGGGTCATATTTTTTTTCCACAAAGAGTTTAAACCCCAAAAACAACAACAACAGCACTTAGGCTGAGATCTGGTGTGGTAGCTTGGGGGTCCCAGAGTGTGTGTGTGTGTGTGTGTGTGTGTGTGTGTGTGTGTGTGTGTGTGTGTGTGTGTGTGTGTGTGTGTGTGTGTGTGTGTGTGCCTGGTTCCCACTCACTTTACTCTTGACACAACTACAGCCAAGTACATAGTTAACATTTAAAGCAATAGTGCGTAACTTTTTCAATATAAATTATTAATGTCGGTTACATTCAAGTCATTGCTAAAAAAGAGTCGACACAAAGTTGATTTAGCCTATTATCAGCTCCACAAAAACTCTCTCTGTATTTCTCAGTATGGCAGCGTTTACAAACTGGTGCCGCCCCCCCCGACACTGGTGCAGGAGCTCAGAAAAATCCCCAAGAAGAGCCCCAAGAAATGTTTCAGTTGTTGATTCTACTGCTAAGAAAAAAAAAAACCTGCACGTACAGCAGAAGGTTTAAAATCCATGGGTGATATAAATATAAAGTGGGCGTCCTGGGGAAATGCACCTGTTGGAAGATCAAGAAGAAGAAGTACTATAGAATAAATAACTAAATACATCTTCACCTCATCACTTGATATTGTGGAAAGACTTGAGGCAGTGGTGGATGATGCCATCTTTAGTAAGTTAACATTCAGGACAAAGCTGTAATACATTTGCCATTCTAGCTTTTTTAAAATTCTTCCTTAGATATATGTTTTTCATTTCTAGTTTAATATCCAGGGCAGCAAACACAATATTCTATATATCTTCACATATCTTTAAAAAAGCCTGATTGTCAGCTGAAGATATCGATCACCAGCAGCTTGCATTTGTCCCAGGACCCCCCCCCCCACACACACACACACACACACACACACACACACACACAGGCATGAACAGGCACGCACACACACACACACAGGCACACACACACACACACACACACACAGACATGAACAGGCACGCACACACACACACACACACACAGGCATGAACAGGCACGCACACACACACAGGCACACACACACACACACAGGCATGAACACACACACAGGCACACACACACACACAGGCATGAACACACACACACACACACACACACACAAGCATGAACACACACACGCGCACACACACACACACACACACACACACACACACACACAGGCATGAACACACACACACACACGCGCGCACACACACACACACAGGCATGAACACACACACACACAGACACACACACACACACACACACACACACACACACACACACACACACACACACACACGACCTTAACCTCATATAGTAAAAGGTGAAACTAGACAAAGATTTCTGGAGGTCTTGGGTCAAAATGAGACCACAGTTCAGTTGGTCTTAAGTTCAGTGCACATTCTCCTTGACCTCATGACCCTTTAACTAGCCAGAGATCTAGGCAGGGTGTGTGTGTGTGTGTGTGTGTGCTCGTTACTCTGTGTGTGTGTGTGTGTGTGCACGTTACTCTGTGTGTGTGTGTGTGTGTGTGTGTGTGTGTGTGTGCACGTTACACTGTGTGTGTGTGTGTGTGTGTGTGTGTGTGCACGTTACTCTGTGTGTGTGTGTGTGCACGTTACTCTGTGTGTGTGTGTGTGTGTGTGTGCACGTTACTCTGTGTGTGTGCACGTTACTCTGTGTGTGTGTGTGTGTGTGTGCGCGTGCGAAAACGCTTCTGTTAAACGAACTTCCCGTTGAACTATTACCAATATAGACTCTCTCATATAATCACTCAAATATATGCGCACACACGATTCACGCTTCCGCCCCTTTAAATCTGAAGTCCTCCCACTGATTCAGTCTAATTTCTGCCAATTAGTGAAAATCCACAGAAGAAGAG
>CM049400.1:33717500-33722500 GCA_026929865.2 Hyperoplus lanceolatus | reverse complement strand
GCAATAAAAACTTTGGATCTGGAATAAACTGTTTAAGAAATATAGCTTTCGGAAAAAAAGTTGTCTTGTCGCACAAATCACCCCACTACGTGGGGTGATTTGTGCGTCATTGTGTCACAATGACAAAGTCACCATCATCATCTTTCTGGCCATCTGAACTCTCATCAGTGGTGTCGTTAAGTGGAATTGAGATGTCACTCTCTTCTGAGCTACTGTAGACAATCACTTTCTTTTGGTGACCAGCGTATACAGCCATGCCACTGGCACAACTCTCAGAAATGTACTTTGCACTAGTTGCTCCGTGCTTGTGGAACCAACTGCCACCTGACAAATGTGATTCCCCCTACATTTCTGCCTTTAAATCAAGGCTCAAAACCCATATGTACACCCTGGTGTTTCCTCCCCATTAACCTCTGCACTACTTACTTACCTCTGCACTACTATCTGTGTTTATGTGGATGTATGGGCTTTACGTCTTTTATTTTGGTTATTGTTATTTTACCTTCATTGTTTACCTACTGAATGCACTATGTACAGCACTTTGGGCAGTGCAAACTGTCATAAATGTGCTTTTATAAATACATTTTACTTACTTACTTACTTATAACTCACCCAGGCCCTTGCGCACAAATCACCCCATCCCCAGAATTTTGGATAATAGGCATGATGCAGCAATTTAGGGTTGACATTGTGCTAACTATATAGACTCAAAGTGTAGCATACCAAAGCACTAAAACATGTGTCAAATGTTTTCAAACGTGTCTATAATTGTTCAGACACAATAATCAAAAAACCTTGATCATGGAAATTTTACTTTGAAAGGCAAAACACAGTTTTTTGAGCTTAAATGTGCTTATATCTTATTCCTTGTGTCTTCCTTCTTTACAGGATGAGTCAAATGGATGGCTCTTCTTAAATATGTGGTCACATTTCCAATTTCTTCCACGGTTTTCTAGAAACAAGGGGTTTTGCAACTTCCAAAATGCACAAATCACCCCACCTTCCCCTATATGAATAATAATCACAGATTGAAAGTGTACATTTTTTTTATTTATTTTTTTGCTTTCAGAGGTTTTAAAAGGTCTTAAAATTCATTCAATTTGTTTCTTAAAAATGTTGTGACGGGTCCGGTGTGTTTTGTGTATGTTTCACCCGGGTTAGAATCCAGCCCGCGGTCGTTCTCTGCATGTCTTTCCCCTCTCTGCCCCATTTCAACTCTGTCTCTCCAAAAAAGCATAGAAATGCCAAAAAGAAAAAGAAAGAACCACTGTACGGATGTGTGACGGTTATATATGTGTGTGGTCATATCTGTTTACATTTTTCTGCTTTCCCTGAAATCTCACAACGGATTTTCCCCTATATTTATGTGTGTGTGTGTGTGTGTGTGTGTGTGTGTGTGTGTGTGTGTGTGGGGTGTTTTAGGGTTGGTTCAGCCCGGGACAGGTGTTTGTGCTGGATGAATACTGCGCTCGGTATGGCGTACGTGGCTGTCACCGCCACCTGAGCTACCTGCAGGATCTCATGCTCTTCTCTGAGAACAACAGTCTGGTGGACCCCACTCTACTGCACTACAGCTACGCTTTCTGTGCCTCGCATGTACACGGAAACAGGTAACTGACACGCACACACACACACACACACACACACACACACACACACACACACACACACACACACACCTGTTGTATAGGAGAAATATGCAGACACACACACACACACACACACACACACACACACACACACACACACTGTTGTATAGGAGAAATATACACACACACACACACACACACACACACACACACACACACACACACACACACACACACACACACACACACACACTGTTGTATAGGAGAAATATACAGACACACACACACAAACACACACACACACACACACTGTTGTATAGGAGAAATACACACACACACACACACTCTTATACACTATCTTGAGTGAGTGAGTGAGTGAGTGTGTGTGTATTCTCTCTGGTCGACCCAACACTACTGCACTACAGCTACGCATTCTGTGCCTCGCATGTACACGGAAACAGGTAATGCGTGTGTGTGTGTGTGTGTGTGTGTGTGTGTGTGTGTGTGTGTGTGTGTGTGCGTGCGTGCGTGCCTCTGTGTGTGTGTGTGTGTATTCTCTCTGGTGGACACCACACTGCTGCATTACAGCTATGCATTCTTTGCATCGCATGAGCATAGCAACAGGTAACTAACACTTATACAATAAAATAGAAAATGCGTTTGCTGCTGAGAATGCATGTGAATGCTCAAAAATGCTAACCGGACGGCTGAGTATGCAGATTTGAAAAAGTTTAAAATAGTCTCATAAGTATATCAGACACACACACGCGCGGCAACCTGCTTTTTTTTTTTTTTTTTTTTTTTTATATATATTTTTTTTTTTGGCATTTTTATGCTTTATTGATAGTGTAGAGACAGAGTTGAAATGGGGCAGAGAGGGGAGTGACATGCAGAGAACGACCGCGGGCTGGAATCGAACCCAGGTCCGCTGCTGGCCGAGGCCCATGGGGGGGGGGACGCCCTACCAACTGAGCTAAGGACGCCCCCGTGGCAACCTGCTTTTAGTGTTTTTTTTTTTGTTTTTTTTTAAATAGACAACATACACACAAAAAGAAATAAAAAAGGAACGCATGACAAAATAAAACAAACAACTAACATGGCGTACTCCACTTAAAGGCCTACTTCACCGGTGGGAACATGAAGGTGTATTGAACTCGGAGATCCTATTTAGTATAAATGTGCAAAAAAAATTAAATCGGATCATCCTAGCCTGAGAAAAGGCAGAAAGAGTGTTTTATGGTGTCACTGTCTAACCCTACAGTTTCCTTCTTGTGACACAGTAAGGGTTAGGATTAACAGGACAGCTGGGCCAAGGGAAGACTAATGGAAGAAAAACCTCATTCATTATATTATAATAGTTATTTTATAATGATAGAACGCTGGTTCCGTAAAGGACTTCCGATTGCATTGTTTAGACTTTAGGCCAATGTTAAATGTCTCAAACAAACCATAAAAGCCTAACATTATCTAGTATAGGGGAAGCTTTCTAATATAATACATAACATTAACATCTGAAAGTCAAGGCCCAACATTCCTCAGAATTAGAAAAGCACAGTCTGATTCTCTGAGTATTTCGCCCTTGATGAATTCAAATCTGTTGATCATTAAGTGGCGTATTTCTTTGTCCTCTTTGCCACACACACACACACACACACACACACACACACACACACACACACACACACACACACACACACACACACACACGCAGTGACAGAGTTATTTAGCCCTCCAGGGAAAAAGAATCCTTGAATTCTGTAATAAAGTTTGTTTTTTTCATTCCACCTCTAAGCCAACCATCAAAAAAACGATATATTTTTTCGCCGCCCACTCTAGACAGCGCCATGATCCCTGAATGGGCTTTAATTACTCACATCAAGGCTCCAACTGACAAAAAGACAATTCCAGTAACCCTAATACACACACACGCACTGGCACGCATACAGTCTCTTACACTCACACATACACACACATGCAGATGCACACTCACAGTTACTCTCTCTCTCACACACACACACACACACAATGCACACTCACAGTTACTCTCACACACACACACACACACACACACACACACACACACACACAATGCACACTCACAGTTACTCTCACACACACGCATGCACACACAGTCTCACACACGCGCACCCCACACACACACACACACGGTCTCTCACACACACACATACACCCCCTACACCCCCCCCCCCCCGCACAATTATACAATTTGTATGAGGCGATTTTCCGTCGATGGAGAAAGCTAATCGTTATGTTTCACTAATTGACTGAATTAGCGGACAAAGACAGCGAGCACACACAGCAGTGATTACCGGCTGCCTAGCGAAGCGGACGCTAGTGGGAGTGAAGTGGCTAACAGACAGTGATGCTCATATAAGGGCAGTTAGCTGGCAATCACACCAGGCTTTAAGCTATCCAATGCTAATCCTACCATTAACACACACACTCTCTCTCTCTCTCTCTTTCCCCTCCTCCCTCCCCCCCCCCCCCCTCCCCCCCCCCCCCCCCCCCTCCCCCCCCCCCCCCCTCCCCCCCCCTCTCTCTCTCTCTCTCTCTCTCTCTCTTCAGCAAATGCCAAGACTGAATATTTGTTTACATTTGAATGAATGAAAAAGCTATTCAGTGTAGTGGCCGTATTAATTTGATTCTTAAAGGCTAATGGTATTAAATGAGTGAATATGTATTTAGTTATTTATTCTACAGCTCTGGAATTAAAATAAAGAGACCACTCCAAATGTTCAGTGTCTCTCGTTTTACTATTTAGAGGCATATGTTTGAGTAGAATGAACATTTTGGTTCTATAATATAAACTACTGACAATTCATATATTTATTTTTTTAAAGATATTTTTTTGGCATTTTTATGCTTTATTGATAGTATAGAGACAGAGTTGAAATGGGGCAGAGAGGGGAGTGACATGCAGAGAACGACCGCGGGCTGGAATCGAACCCGGGTCCGCTGCTGGCCGAGGCCCATGCGGGGGGGACGCCCTACCAACTGAGCTAAGGGCGCCCCACTGAAAACATTTCTAACTGGTCTCTTAATTTTTTATGGAGCTGTATAGTACTTCTTCACTTATTCTATTACAGATCTACTAAATCTGTTCCGAAAAATGCAAATTAATTCTACACAATGTAACTTTAAGAACAGCACTTGAAACTAACACTGTGTGTGTGTGTGTGTGTGTGTGTGTGTGTGTGTGTGTGTGTGTGTGTGTGTGTGTGTGTGTGTGTGTGTGTGTGTGTGTGTGTGTGTGTGTGTGTGTGTGTGTGTGTGTGTGTGTGTGTGTGTGTGTGTGTGTGTGTGCGTGCGTGCGTGCGTGCGTGCGTGCGTGTTGCATTGCACCTCTAGCGGTTTGGTTCTGATGTCAGTTGACAGTTCGTCATGAGTGAA
>CM049400.1:33695000-33710000 GCA_026929865.2 Hyperoplus lanceolatus | reverse complement strand
AAATTAAATGTACTTATGGATATTATAATTACTTTCTACAAAATCTGCTAGGAAATAAAACCCAAAATTCTACACACTGCAGCTTTAAAGTGAAGTGAGTTAAGAAATGGAAAACCTCCTAAATCCTGTGAAAGCAGAGGTATGTCCCTTTACCTCGCTCCTGTTTCTGAGTCTGGGTATTTTTAGCCTCTCGTCAGTGACAAACAACAGGTGCAGTGCAATGCGTACACCACACACACACACACACACACACACACACACACACACACACACACACACACACACACACACACACAAATACACAGAGAGAGAGAGAGAGACACACACACACACAGACACACACAGACACTCACAGACACACACACCCCTCCCTGCATCTGCGTGCTGCTATTCAGCACTAGCGTCGTGTGAACGCATTGTGTGTGTGGTGTGAAAGCCGCAGCCTCCAGACCTTGAGCAACACTCGCTATGAATGGACCTATGCCATTAGCTGTCCCCAAGCACGGCTCTCTAGACCTCTTCACTGCTGAGGGTGTGTGTGTGTGTCTCTCTCTCTCTCTCTCTCTCTCTCTCTCTCTCTCTCTCTCTCTCTCTTTCTTCTTTCTTCCGCGGAGCCTCTGCGCACAAGTATAATTCAGCCTTAAGACAGTCTCAACAAAGACGTCTTAACATGTGCAGAAATGCCAACAGTATATCAAAGACTATGCGCTATACACAGTGGAAAATCCATGGTGGATATTTTTTAAGATATTTTTCTTTATCTCAATATACGAGAGGACCATATAACATATAACAATAAGGCATTCATATTTTTATATTCATTTGAGTATATCCTCTCTCTCTCTCTTTGTCCGTGTGTGTGTGTGTGTGTGTCTCTCTCTCTCTCTCTCTGTCCGTGTGTGTGTGTGTCTCTCTCTCTCTCTGTCCGTGTGTGTGTGTGTCCCTCTCTCTCTGTCCTCTGTCCGTGTGTGTGTGTCTCTCTCTCTCTCTCTCTGTCCTCTGTCCGTGTGTGTGTGTCTCTCTCTCTCTCTCTGTCCGTGTGTGTGTGTGTGTGTGTGTGTGTCTCTCTCTCTCTCTCTGTCCGTGTGTGTCTCTCTCTCTCTCTCTCTCTCTCTCTGTCCGTGTGTGTGAGGGCCCCATTCCATCTGGCCAGTGTATTGTAGGGGAGGGGCCGTCCTACCAGCGGGAGTCATCACTAAACTCACCTCACATTCGGCTAATGCCAGTAAACAATGACCCGGGACATTGCTAGGATTGTGCCAATGACAAGAGTGGGACTTCCACAGTTTAGTTTGGATTAAAGGTGCACTATACATTTTAAGATAATTTTTTTGGCATTTTTAAGCTTTATTAGACAGTACAGAGTTGAAATGGGGAGGCAGAGAGAGAGAGGGGGGGGGGTGACCTTTTGAACCCGCAACCACCAAGGCCGGAGCCGATATGGTACGCGCTCTATCCACTACGCCACCGGAGCGCCCCGGGAGGCTTTAACTGGTATCTTCTGTATTTCTTAGTATTGAATAATTCTATCATCCTAAATCAAAACTAAATTATTTTGAGGAACCTGGAACCAAATGTTAAGACTAGAATATGTTGGTAAACCAAACTGTGGGCCCTGCTGCTGTAAACAACAACAACAGCGAAAAGAGATGAAGGAGTCTGATTGGTGGACACAGGCCCTAGGTCAGACTTATTGTTTGATTTATTTTTTCACATTAACCAACATGCTTGTGGTAGTTTAAAGGGACAGTGTGTAACATTTAAAGTAATTTATTATCTAAAATCAATATCCTCATTCATAAATATGTCCTCATTGGTGTACAATCACCTCTGACAATAATCTGAATTATCCTCCTGAGCGGAGAATTACAAATATTAATATTACATTTTGTACATTGAGCAGGCAGGTCTTATGGAGGAATCCATGTTGGTTGGAATGTCATCAGGTGCATTGTTTAGAATTTAGAGTTATTATCCTTGAAGGCCACTGTAGCTTCTGTTATTATTCTAAAGGGTTGGGGTTACCCAGGGAGTATTGCATTCTAGAACGTTGTAGAACTTTCTTGATGATGTCATATTACACACTGCACCTTTAACATGTGACATTCACTAGACAAATAAACGAGACGGAACGAAACATTCTGCAGAATAATAACTGTACTTTTTGCTGCGTTCCTTACAACTGGGGAGAGGAATTTTTTCCGACCTCCTACTAGAGAAACACGACTGGAACGCCATTTAAAGGTGCAGTGTGTAATATGACAACATCAAGAAAAATCTATAAAGTTCTAGAATGCAACGCTCCCTGGGTAACCCCAACCCTTTAGAATAATAACAGAAGCTACAGTGGCCTTCAAGGACAAGAACAATTCTAAATTTTAAACAATGCACCTGATGACATTCCAAAAACATGGATGCCTTCATGAGACTTAACCTCTCAATGGACAAAATGTAATATTAATATTTGTAATTCTCTGCTCAAGAGGATAATTCAGATTATTGGCAGAGGTGATTTCACACCAATGAGGACATATTTATGAATGAGGATATTGATTTTAGCTAATAAATTACTTAAAATGTTACACAGTGCCCCTTTAAACATGTTGAAGAAATGTCAATATCAACTTCAGCATTTACAGTCAGTGTTCCTTAACAACATAGTCATTTAAATCTATGTAAGTGTGCAGTTACACTTGTTTATTGATATTAAAGGTGCTGTAAGCGGAATGGTTCTTTTTGCTAACTTCCTGTCAGTTACTGCAGTTAGCAGTCCCCTCGCTCATCCCTACGTCACCACATTAATGCACTGCGGTCTTCAAGCAGCGAGTTATCTAGCATCATCTCAGATCCATAAGTGTGATAAAACATGATAAAAACCATCAAAACAGACATTGGGAAGGATTTTTACCTGCTCCGCCATTGGAGGCGCATTGGCGGCAGTGGTGAAGTGGGTAGGGAGTTCGCCTCTGGTGTGCAGGGTCGGAGGTTCGATCCCCCGTCTCCCCGCCACATGTCGAAGTGTCCCTGGGCAAGACACTGAACCCCGAATTGCTCCCGATAGTTAGCTTAGTTAGCTTAGCACCCTAGTGCTAAGCCTACCCTGCGTGGTAGCTGCTGCTATCGGTGTATGAATGTGTGTGTGACTGGGTGAATGTGTACAAAAATAATGTAAAGCGCTTTGGGTCTGTGATAAACGGAGATATAGCGCTATACAAGTCCATTTACCATAAACATTCACCCATCTGTTGCTCTGGCGTGCACCGGCAGTGAGACCATGGAGTGTATATACTATATATGATTGAGATGAGTGTCGGTTTGTAGCGTTCTCTCTTCTGATTGGATAACATTTTCGGGATCCTCCAATAAGTTTATTTGCCGATTACATGCAGAGCAGCTGACTGAGAGATCGGCTTTATGAAACGTGCACACTATGTAAGTGATCACTGTATGAATAAAGAGCGATTTAACACTTATATTAACATAAATAAACCGCTTACTTCACCTTTAAATGTGTGTGTCTCATAAATGCTCCTATAGCTTTACACTACATTGCGCTTTCTGTCAGATGTCTGTTACTCTCACAAAGATAGACAGACACACGGACAGACAGACAGACAGACAGACGGACGGACAGACAGACAGACAGACGGACGGACGGACAGACAGACAGACAGACAGACGGACGGACGGACGGACAGACAGACACACAGACACACAGACACACAGACAGACAGACAGACGGACATACAGACAGACACACAGACAGACACACAGACAGACAGACAGGTTTATTCATCCCGAAGGAAATTCAGACATAGTTGAAAACTAAAAAAGGCGAATAGAGTAGAGCTTATTATTGCCCATCCACATCTCTGTATCAGACATGTTTTGTTCCGTCTCGTTTCATTTCTCTCTCCTCTCCTGTGAATGTCACATATTAATGTGCCCGTCTCATCAATGCTCATATAACATCTCTATACGTTGCGCTTTCTGTCACATGCCTGCGTTCCTCTAAACACAACCTCATCCATCAATAAGCAATCCCAGCCCTTTTCAACCATAGTTTGCTCTTTATATGGTTTTCATTTATCAATCCAAATGCACAACATGAACTTTGCGACTTCGAAAAAAAAATCTTCAGAAAAAAAATAGTCATATTTTTTTAATTTCCCATTTAACTTTTTATTTATCATTATTTTTTTTTCATTTTCTTGTCATATCAGTTTGAAAGAAAGATGACATCTGTGTGTAGGTTTTTTGTTCGTCCAATAGAAGTCTGACCCCGTGTGACAGTGTATAGCCTTTTGTTTACGTAGCTCGGTTCACTTTGTCAATTAGCGACGCGAAACCTCCGCGTGAACCTCTCAGATGAATTCAAGGTGTAGAAAAAGGTGTGTGTGTGTGTGTGTGTGTGTGTGTGTGTGTGTGTGTGTGTGTGTGTGTGTGTGTGTGTGTGTGTGTGTGTGTGTGTCTCAGATGAATTCAAGGTGTAGAAAAAGATTCTTAAAAAAAAACGTCAGTAGCAATTAACTGAAAGCATTGAACCATCTGTTGCGTTGACCGACATCTTTATAACTGCTGTTTTATGCCCATATTGCTATTATTATTGTGTGTGTGTGTTTGAGCGACTTCTGTTTGTGTGTGCAACTGTGTGTGTGTGTGTGCGTGTGTTACTGTGTGTGTGTGTTTGAGCGAATCTGTGTGTCTCTCTCTGTGTGTGTGTGTGTGTGTGTGTGTGTGTGTGATTTTTTTCCCTCTATCTATGTAGTTTGTCCTTGAGATTGTGTGCTATAATTGAGATGTCCGCCCACATTTTGCATTTTGCAGGTATTGCTTTCCTTTCGGACGGCCAGATGGGGCACTGAAGGCAACGCTTTCTCTTCAGGAACGGGTAGATGGACATAACAAACACTAATGCATTTTCAGATATGTAAGGTTTAGGAAAACGTCTTGGTGCATTACTTATTCATTATGGCCAAAATTTATATTAAAGCTGGGGTGGAGGATTTGGGGAGACAATGGCAGATTCGAATCCAAATACCTCAACCGCTCCACTTGTTCTCTTTGGTCCCTCCCTGACACGCTCTACACCAACAAAGTCGTGCCAAAATAGCCTACATTGTGGGCTATTTGCACTGAATTGGAAATAATGATATGTTAGAAGAAATACACTGAATTACAAGGGTGTAGAGTAGACTCTACACTGTAGAGAATGCTTGTGATAGGAGCATTAAAATGGGAAATAATAATGGGAAAAAAAAGAAATCAAGGGACATTAAGGCTAGAATAGATAAGAATGTGATTAATCGCGAGTTAACTATGACATTAATGCGATTAAATATTTTAATGAACCTGATAAATCATTTTTTATAGTAATGTAATAGATATAAATGTGTCTATACTTTCTAAACATAGCTTTACTAAGATCATTAACCCCTTACAGCTATTAAGGAACCTTTTGTAAAGCTCACTTGCATTACATCTCTCCAAAACACCATCAAATGATTGTCTGTGATTTACTCTTAGTGACTTAGGAGTCCTCTTGAGGACTCCTAGCTTTTCATAGATTTAGGAGCTAGTTTTAGTGCTAAAATGCTTCGTGAATTACACTTATCTTAAAAAGTTTGGAGTCCTAAAATTAGGAGTGAAACGCCCCTTATTTTTGAGAGTTACTCCTAAATCAGCACGTTAGGACCTACTCTTAGCCTTAAAATGTTTTGTGAATACGGCCCCAGGTTTAGGACCTACTCTTAGCCTTAAAATGTTTTGTGAATACGGCCCCAGGTTTTTATGTCAAATGTCAAACTGAAAATAAAGGGTATTGTAGGTCCCTTCACTAAAATAAAGGGTATTGTAGGTCCCTTCACTGCTGTTATATAGTCAAGGAAAGGCTTTAAACGGCTCTACTTTCCCTGGCATACAACACCTTTTGTCCTTCGATTCATTTACGAATTATTTTTATAATTTTTAATAATTATTTTTATTATTTTTTCTATACCTGTTCGAAATAGTAATATATTCAATTCATACAAAGTTTGACTAAGGTGTGTGTGTGTGTGTGTGTGTGTGTGTGTGTGTGTGTGTGTGTGTGTGTGTGTGTGTGTGTGTGTGTGTGTGTGTGTGTGTGTGTGTGTGTGTGTGTGTGTGTGTGTGTGTGTGTGTGTGTGTGCTAGGTTCTGATGAAGGACATAACGACTCCGGTTCCCCCTGAAGAGATGAGGAGACTGGTGCAGAAGTGTCTGGAGAACGCAGCTCGCATCAACTACAGTCAGCTCATAGAATATGCACAGATCAAAGGTGTGTGTGTGTGTGTTTTTGCGTGGGTGTGTGTGTGTGTTTGCGTGCGTGTCTGTGTGTGTTTGCGTGGGTGTGTGTGTTTGCGTGGGTGTGTGTGTTTGCGTGTGTGTGTGTGTGTTTGCGTGGGTGTGTGTGTGTGTTTGCGTGCGTGTCTGTGTTTGCGTGGGTGTGTGTGTTTGCGTGTGTGTGTGTGTGTTTGCGTGGGTGTGTGTGTTTGCGTGTGTGTGTGTGTGTTTGCGTGGGTGTGTGTGTGTTTGCGTGTGTGTGTGTGTGTGTTTGCGTGTCTGTGTGTGTGTAACTCTGTCTGTGTTGTGTCAAATTTTCAATACCTTTCACCAACATTTTCAAATTGTTTTATTTTGACATGTTCTGAAATAGTGTGTGTGTCTGTGCACACCCTCCCTGTGTGTGTGTGTGTGTGTGTGTGTGTGTGTGTGTGTGTGTGTGTGTGTGTGTGTGTGTGTGTGTGTGTGTGTGTGTGTGTGTCAGATAGAATACGCACAGATCAAGGGTGGTTCGGTGGTTTGAACTAACTTTGCACCACAAAAATGTTTCCAAAGTCTTTTCCTTTTTGTTAAATTTTTTGTATGTCAGATTTTTTTCTTTCTTGAATTGTATTTTCTGGTGAAGAAGTGTTTTGTTTAGTTTCATTTTTACATGTTCTGAAATCAATAAATGTCTTTAATCGTTAATGTTTCCCCTGCTGTGTTTGTGTCTGTCTGTCTGTCTGTCTGTCTGTCTGTCTGTCTGTCTGTCTGTCTGTCTGTCTGTCTGCCTGCCTGCCTGCCTGCCTGCCTGTCTGTCTGTCTGTCTGTCTGTCTGTCTGTCTGTCTGTCTGTCTGTCTGTCTGTCTGTCTGTCTGTCTGTCTCTTCAGCAGACTCTCCGTCCTCTCCAGAGAAGAGCTTGGAGGACGTGATGCATCTCGGTGAACTCTGTATAGAAGTGCTGCAGCAGAACGACGAGCATCACTCTGAGGTAAGGGTGAAACAATTAAGCAACAGCTCACGACAGGCTGTGGAAAGTTCTACAAAGTTCTAGAATGCAACACTCCCTGGGTAACCCCAACCCTTTCGAATAATAACAGAAGCTACAGTGGCCTTCAAGGACAAGAACAATTAAAAATTTTAAACAATGCACCTGATGACATTCCAACTATGACACTTTCAAGATGGCGGCACTAGTCCAAAATATGCAGAAATATGGACATATATGAGACCCTTTCTAAGGGGGAAAAAAAATATTCAAAAATTTTTTTTCAGCTATTATTCACTAAATTAAATGTACTTATGGATATTATAATTACTTTCTACAAAATCTGCGAGGAAATAAAACCCAAAATTCTACACACTGCAGGTTTAAAGGGTGTTGTTCGGCCCGACGCGAATAACTGCTATGATTTCCGAATTCCAGCAGCTAACGTCTTTTTTTATATATATTTTTTCATCAGCTGTAATTATCTTATAGAGGAAGCTGCTACTCTCCTGGATGAATTTTTTATCATCAATTTTTTTAATTTTATTTATTTTTTTGGTATTTTCAAGCTTTATTGATAGTGTAGAGACAGAGTTGAAATGTGGCAGAGAGGGGAGTGACATGCAGAGAACGACCGCGGGCTGGAATCGAACCTGGGTCCGCTGCTGGCCGAGGCCCATGGGGGGGACGCCCTACCAACTGAGCTAAGGGCGCCCCCTATTATTTTAGTTTTGATTAGAAATGTTTAGTTCCTGGAGTTGAAAATGTCTACAAACCAATGGTTTTTCACCATGGAGTTCATATGAATTCTTCCCAACTTGCCTAAAAAGAAAAACAATGTGAATCAGCTCCACTAAACATGTACAGCACCATGTTAGCGGAGGCTTGTGTGTGTGTGTGACAATTCAAACCAAGAACAATATGTTGCAATGTGTAAAAGTGTTTGGCTAGTGGCTACACAACCTCCCGTTTTCCCCTTAGGCAAAGCAAGGCAAATTCATTTCTATCAAAATACATCAAGTATAATAGACATTAGAAAAGCGAATAAAAAAATTTGTAGAAATAAAAACAAATTTAAAGCACCCTGCGTGGTAGCTGCTGCTGCTGCTATCGGTGTATGAATGTGTGTGTGATTGTGTGAATGTGTACAAAACAATGTAAAGCGCTTTGGGGCAGTGGAAAACCAGGGAAAAGAGCTGTATAAGTGGAGTCTATCTACCATTAGGAAAGCGAATAAAAAAAATTAGTAATGAAAAAAAAAAAGTTCTCTCAAACTCCCCTTAACAGAATGTCCGTGCTGTTGTCAGAATCCGTCTGATTAAGAAAAAAAAATCAAAGTTAATTTCACACTATTATTTCTTTTAAATAAATAAACCTTCCTTTATACATCAAGTATAGAATATACATTAGAAAAGCTAAAAAAAAAAAATGTCTGTCTCCCCATTTCAACTTGAAAACGCCAAAAAAAATCGTAAAAAAAAAAAAAAAAAAAAAAAGGGAAACAGAAAAGTCTTCAGATTTGATTTAGAGTTGCAGCAGACAGAACTCAAGTTTTCTGGGAGTTTGTTCCAGATATTTGGAGCATAAAAAACTGAAAGCTGCTTCTCCTTGTTTAGTCCTAACTCTGGGGAGTGTAAGTAGACCTGTCTGTCTGTCTCTGTCTGTCTGTCTGTCTGTCTGTCTGTCTGGCTGTCTGTCTGTCTGTCTGTCTGTCTGTCTCCTTGTTTAGTCCTAACTCTGGGAACTGCAAACTCTAAGGTTGCGTTCCGAATCTCATACTCTTTCTTTTTTCTATTCTACATACTACATCCGACGATAAAAATAATCTAGTTAGGATGCAGTAGGCATACTATTGGGACATACTTTACTCTTTTATTTCATCATAACATTGCGCCTTGATCTTGCCTCTTGCTTTTATATTCAGCGCATCCCCGTTTGTTTTCATATGGAGGCTTCGTCGATGTGACGTCACTTCACGTGCGCACTGGATTGTGGGTCAGAATCGCCCAAATAGGATGCAGTTTTCAACACTAACAATCTTGGCCGCATGAAGTAGGACATCCGGGTACTTCTAACCATCCTAAATCTGGCCACAAGAATCGGGACATCCTAAATCTTTTTTTCCACATACTATATAGTAGAAAGTATGAGATTTGGAACGCAACCCATGTTAATTTCACACTATTATTTTTTTTTCCTCGTCAGTCACTTGTAGCCTGGCTCCGCCCGCCCGCCTACTTCCGGCCAAATTTCATTTTCCCTTCAGTAGTCAGTCTGGGTGTACAGCGCATTTCCCAGATTCTCCGGAGAATCTACGATCGGCCAATCAGCGAACAGAGCGAGTGGCTGAGAACGCTCCAGTTTCAGTTGAATGCTGCGTTGCTTTATACTCGGAAGAAGGAGATTTCCGACTTGGTAGTTCCGAGTTCAGACCTGTCTGTGTTCCAGTGCATCTGCTAGCGAAAGTATGGACGCCTAAAACCTTTCTCGTCCAAATAACTAAACGTTAGGCTCTAACAAGTTACTGTTGCCAGGTACCGGTAGATCCATAGACCACAATATGTAGTGAAGTCGGAAATTTCCGAGTTCCCTGTCCAACTGGAAGGCACCATCAAAAGCCGGCTCATGACACACGTGATGACCAAACGTGATGCGATTGGTTGGCTAATCCAGAGTGGCACTGGGCAGATCCAATAGTTTTAAACTTCGACAGACACCCGCCTCCAAGTGAGTTAACGTTTGCCAATTACAGCACTTCCAGACCATCTGTACAAATGAAATGAAGTACGGTGGTCTGGTTGGACCAGGCTAAGTCACTTGCTCATTCATGAAAGTCCTTGATCACTTTTCAGAGAACTGTCCATTTTACCTCCTAGATCACTTAGAAAATGCCTCAAGTATGAATTCTTATAAATAAATAAACTTGCCTGTACGTTGGCAGCACAAGCACTCGTGTTAAAATGGCATATGACACACGTCAAGTGGCGTTGGCGGTATTAACATCTGTTGGCTTTTTCGAGACGCGGTGAAATAAACTGACGCCCACACACACACACTTTGCCATATGCACGACCGGGCTGCGTTTTTATAAGCCAGCAGCCACCGTGTAAAACTGATCAAGCATAGGTGTTGTTGAGACTTATGTGTGTGTGTGTGTGTGTGTGTGTGTGTGTGTGTGTGTGTGTGTGTGTGTGTGTGTGTGTGTGTGTGTGTGTGTGTGTGTGTGTGTGTGTGTGTGTGTGTGTGTTTGTGTTACTGTGTGTTACTCTGTGTGTGTGTGTGCGTTACTCTGTGTGTGTTTGTGTGTGTCTGTGCATGTGTGTGTTACTCTTTGTATGTGTGTTAGTTACTCTGTGTGTGTGTGCGTTACTGCGTGTGTTAATCTGTGTGTGTGTGTGTGTGTGTGTGTGTGTGTGTGTGTGTTACACTTTGTGTGTGTGTTACTCTTTGTGTGTGTGTGTGTGTGTTACTCTTTGTGTGTGTGTGTGTGTGTTACTCTTTGTGTGTGTGTGTGTGTGTGTGTTACTCTGTGTGTGCGCCCGCTTGCGTTGGGCGAGGCTATTTATAAGACGTTGCCTGGGAGACGGGTTGCATCTCTTCTGCTCTGATATTTCCCATGTGAAGTTAGCGACACGCTAAAGGGGCATTCCGGTCGCAAGCTGTCACACGTTTAAATTTAGAAACCCTTCTTAAGCCGATTAGAACTGTTTACTTAAGTTACTGACGGCTTTCACTACACCACAAGAATTTGTGCTATACGTGTGAGTGTTCCTATCCCTGCGTTCCAAATCTCATACTCTGTCTTTTTTCTATTCTACATACTACATCTGACCATAAAAATAATCTAGTTAGGATGCAGTAGGCATACTATTGGGACATACTTTACTCTCTTATTTCATCATAACATTGCACCTTGATCTTGCCTCTTGCTTTTATATCCGTCGTCTCATCCCCGTTTGTTATCATATGGAGGCTTCGTCCATGTGACGTCACTTCACGTGCGCACCGGATTGTGGGTCAGAATCGCCCAAATAGGATGCTGTTTTTAACACTTAAAATCTCGCCCGGATCTAGTAGACACCCGGGTATTTCTAGACAGCCTAAATCTGGCCACAATCGGGACATCCTAAATCTTTTTTCTACCATACTAAATAGTAGATAGTATGGGGGATTGGAACGCAGGGTCAATGATATTTGGAAGGTTTTTTTAATTCAAAAATGGCCTCCAAATATATATGCTCTGCTCTGGAAAAAATTGAGAGACCAGTCTGGATTTTTCTTCAATCTTCATCTCTACATTACTTATTGAAAGATGCTCTAAATGACAATATTTTTATTGTGAATTTTGGTAGAAATGTTGTCAGTAGTTTATATTATAAAACCAAAATGTTCTTTCTACTCAAACATATGTCTATAAATAGTAAAACGAGAGACACTGAACATTTGGAGTGGTCTCTTCATTTTTTCCAGAGCTGTATATGCTTCAAAAGCTGGTTAAAAATTCTTCAAATTACTTTTACTTTTCTCCCTCCATCCTGCCGTGCACCATCAACCATGCCTCGTTCAAAGTCTCATAAACCCCCTTTCTTCCCCATTCTGTTGCTCGGTTTTAACTTGTAATACGTTGTCCTGTCCAGGTCTACATGCCTAAATGCATTGAGTTGCTGCCATGTGATTGGCTGATTAGTTATCAAATCAAATCAAATCAGTTTTATTTGTATAGCCCAAAATCACAAATAGCATTTGTCTCAATGGGCTTTACAGTCCATACAATATGATACAGTATGGTACAATATGACACAACATGATACAATATGAAACAATATGACACCCTGCCCTTACACCCTTAGCTCGGCTGAGAAAAAACTCCCAGTAAAAAACCCTTTACCGGGATTAAAAAAAAAATAGAAGAAATCTCAGGGAGAGTCAACAGAGTAAGGGATCCCTTATAGTTATATGTGTTAACAAGAAATTTAACCGGTGTACCTAATAATAAAGTGGCCGGTGAGAGTATGTACAGCTCTGGAAAAAAATGAAGAGACCACTCCAAATGTTCAGTGTCTCTCGTTTTACTATTTATAGGCATATGTTTGAGTAGAATGAACATTTTGGTTTTATAATATAAACTACTGACAACATGTCTACCAAATTCACAATACATTTTTTTGTCATTAAGAGCATTTTCATTATGTTATGTAGAGATGAAGATTTGAGAAAAATCCAGACTGGTCTCTTCATTTTTTCCGGAGCTATATACATCTATATATAAAATCAAGGTTTCAATAGTAAGGTGCACTGTCACAGAATATAAAAATATGACTCAAATGACAAATATACACTTACGCCCATCAACTCTGGTTTAGACTTAAAGCTGCACTGTGTAACTTTTGGGTGTGTCATAGAAGTGAAACATCTTCTAAGGTATATTCTCATAACTGAATAAACAAACTTTCCTCACAGGAAAATGTGATCCCTGGAACACTGCTTGAAGTTAGAAAGCTTCCTGAAAAGTTACTGTTTCACTGTTGTTGTTGTTGTTACAGCAGCAGGGCCCACAGTTTGGTTCACAAACATATTCTAGTCTTAAAAATTGGGTGTGTCAGAGAAGTGAAACATTTTCAACTGACTGTTTGTCCTTTCTGATTGTCTCTCTGTCTATTGCACCGTGGGAAGGGAAGAGAGGTGAGTCCGTGTTGTGAATTTTCAAGCTTGTGTGTGTGTGTGTGTGTGTGTGTGCGTGTGCGTGTGCGTGTGTGTGTGTGTGTGTGTATTTATTTTTTAAAGGGACAACAGCGCACATTCATTAACATGAGCACCAGAGTTCAACATGTAAAATGTGCCAGATTTAGCTATCCAGGCTAATTTTCACCTCTCGGTTCTTTTAAATCGAGTCTGAAGACTTTTTTGTTTCCATTTTAACCTGCAATTTTTATTTTATTTGCTTCTTTTATTCGCTTTTAAATGTTTTATAATGTGTTTTATGTATTCTAATCTTGCCCCTGTAAAGCACTTTGAATGGCCTTGTGTCTGAATTGTGCTATAGAAATAAACTTGCCTTGCCTTGCCTTGCCTAGTCCCCTGGCAGGTTGATAGCTTGAAAGAAAACATAAAAAAAAACTACACAAATACAACACATAAGCACAAACCGAAATGACACAAGCACAGACATGTAAAATGACACAACCACTCTTCCTCCCCGTAACAGGTTGCTGGTTTGTGGGAAACAACAGACAAGACAAGTAGCATACAGACATAGTACAGATAACAGTACATGAACACCTATATAATATACAGTATCTCACAAAAGTGAGTACACCCCTCACATTTCTTCACATTTTTCTTTATATCTTTCCATGCGACAACACTGAATAAATGACACTTTGATACAATGTAAAGTAGTCAGTGTACAGCTTGTATAACAGTGTAAATTTACTGTCCCCTCAAAATAACTCGACACACAGCCATTAATGTCTAAACTGCTGGCAACAAAAGTGAGTACACCCCTTAGAAAAATTTTACAAATTGGGCCCAAAGTGTCAATATTTTGCTTTGCCATCATTATTTTCTAGCACTGCCTTAACCCTCTTGGGCATGTAGTTCACTAGAGCTTCACAGGTTGCCACTGGAACCCTCTTCTACCCATTCATGACGACATCAAGGAGCTGGTGGATATTAGAGTCCTTGCGCTCCTCCATCTCCCGTTTGAGGATGCCCCAAAGATGCTCAATAGGGTTTAAGACTGGAGACATGCTTGGCCAGTCCATAACCTTTACCCTCAGCTTCTTTAGCAAGCCAGTGGTCGTTCGGAGGTGTGTTTGGGGTCGTTATCATGTTGCAGTACTGCCCTGCGGCCCAGTTTATGAAGGGAGGGGATCATGCTCTGCTTCAGTATGTCACAGTACATGTTAGAATTCAATGAACTGTAGATCCCCAGTGCTGGCAGCACTCATGCAGCCCCAGACCATGACACTCCAACCACCATGCTTGACTATAGGCAAGACACACTTGTCTTTGTACTCCTCACCTGGTTGCCGCTCCACACTCTTAACACCATCTGAACCAAATAAATGTATCTTGGTCTCATCAGACCACAGGACATGGTTGCAGTAATCCATGTCCGTAGTCTGTTTGTCTTCAGCAAACTTTTTGTGGGGTTTCTTGTGCATCATCTTTAGAATAGGCTTCCTTCTGGGATGACAGCCATGTAGACCAGTATGATGCAGAGTGCGGCGTATGGTCTGAGCACTGACAGGTTGACCCCCCACCCCTTCAAGCCCTTCAGCAATGCTGGCAGCACTCATACGTCTATTTTCCAAAGCCAACCTCTGTGTACGACGCTGACCACGTGCACTCAACCTTCGTAAACTGGGCCGCAGGGTGGTATTGCAACATGATAACGACCCCAAACACACCTCCAAGACGACCAGTGGCTTGCTAAAAAAGCTGAGGGTAAAGGTTATGGCCTGGCCAAACATGTCTCCAGACCTAAACCCTATTGAGCATCTTTGGGGCATCCTCAAACAGAAGGTGGAGGAGCGCAAGGTCTTTAATATCCACCAGCTCTGTGATGCTGTCATAAATGGGTGGAAGAGGGTTCCAGTTGCAACCTGTGAAGCTCTAGTGAACTACATGCCCAAGAGGGTTAAGGCAGTGCTAGAAAATAATGATGGCAAAGCAAAATATTGACACTTTGGGCCCAATTTGTAAAATTTTTCTAAGGGGTGTACTCA
>CM049400.1:33687500-33690000 GCA_026929865.2 Hyperoplus lanceolatus | reverse complement strand
GAACAGAGGGAGTGGCTGAGAACGATGAAGTTGAGGTCGTGCACCAGTTTCAGTTGTAGTCAGAAGCCGGAGCACCAAACGTTATGCGATTGGTTGGCAGATCCAGAGTGGCACTGGGCACATCCAATAGTTTTAAACTTCAACAGACACCTTCAAGCCTTCAAGTGAGGTAATGTTTGTCATTTGGGCGATTCCAGACCTTCTCTAAATGAAGGAACTTAACAAATCAGCCTTTGTCTAGCAGTAGGTATTGCGTTTTGTTTTTTTTTGGCATTTTCAAGCTTTATTAGACAGTACAGAGTTGAAATGGGGAGACAGAGACAGAGAGAGAGAGAGAGAGAGAGAGAGAGGGGGTATGACCTGCAGTAAAGGTTCACGGGTCAGATTTGAACCCGGGACCACTGCAACGAAGGCCCGAGCCAACATGGTACGCGCTCTATCCACTACGCCACCGGAGCGCCCCGGTAGTAGGTATTGTTATAGCATTATGCAGCATACAGCATACCACACACTTAAAATCGATCAATCAAGTACATTTCATTACAATATGTCGCCTCAAACTAAACAGTTAATCTGAAGTGCTGTGGAGTGTGGAACCAGAGACATGGGGAGTCAACGATGAATTTATTTAAAACATTCCAAATCTCATACTCTTTCTTTTTTCTATTCTACATACTACATCTGACCATAAAAAGAATCTAGTTAGGATGCAGTAGGCATACTATTGGGACATACTTTAACTTATTTATTTCATCATAACATTTCGCCTGGATCTTGCCTCTTGCTTTTATATCCTAGCTAAATAGTAGAGATAGTATGGGGATAGGAACGCAGGGCATGTCCCAAATTAATTATGTCTATGTTTGACAGTGTTTCTCAGCGCTACAAGGAGTGTGTGTGTGTGTGTGTGTGTGTGTGTGTGTGTGTGTGTGTGTGTGTGTGTGTGTGTGTGTGTGTGTGTGTGTGTGTGTGTGTGTGCGTGTGTGTGTGTGTGTGTGTGTGTGTGTGTGTGTGTGTATGATTGAAAACTATTCAACAAACTTTTTCAATGATTTGATTTCTCAACTCCTTAAGAATCACTTTCTATTCATTTGGTGACTTTATCAACACACACACACACACACACACACACACACACACACACACACACACACACACACACACACACACAATTCATTTTAGACATTCTCTCTGACACATCCAACCAACAACAACAAATTGCTTTCAGAAAAAAAGAGTCAAAAAATGATTTGGACTTATTTTTGTAATGTGTGTTTTTTTTGTATTTCTCAAGGTCAAAGACATCCACAAAATGAAACTTAAATGACTTCTGTACTTCACATGGGTTTGGTCTTTGTTGTTGTTTATAATTGAAATCTTAAGGTGAGACAGCACAGAAAAACATGTGTGTTACGGTGACGACAAGCAGACAGGCAGACAGGCAGACAGGCAGACAGGCAGACAGGCAGACAGGCAGACAGGTTCAAATGCAGAAAGTCTCAAGCGAGAGTAATTTATTGTCCAAAAAAAAAAAAAAAAACTCAGAAACGCACAAAGGCACATGGAACATACAGGGACAACAGGGACGACTCACCAACAGGCACAAAGCAAAGACACAGAACAATCACACACAGGGAGTTAAGTACACACACATACACACACACAAGACAGGGTAGACAACGAGGGACAGGTGAAACACATTAGGGGAGGGAGCAGTAATCACACAGGAGGGAAGCTTGACAGGACATGGGGAGGAACAAGACAGACATACCAAAATAAAACAGGAAACCCGGGAAACCACCAAAAACAAGACAAGACAAAGACAGACCATGACAATAGTTGCGTTCCGAATCGCATACTTTCTACTATATAGTATGTAGAAAAAAGATTTAGGATGTCCCGATTCTTGTGGCCAGATTTAGGATGGTTAGAAGTACCCGGATGTCCTACTTCATGCGGCCAAGATTGTTAGTGTTGAAAACTGGATCCTATTTGGGCAATTCTGACCCACAATCCAGTGCGCACGTGAAGTGACGTCACATCGACGAAGCCTCCATATGAAAACAAACGGGGATGCGACGGATATAAAAGCAAGAGGCAAGATCAAGGCGCAATGTTATGATGAAATAAGAGAGTAAAGTACGTCCCAATAGTATGCCTACTACATCCTAACTAGATTCTTTTTATCGTCGGATGTAGTATGTAGAATAGAAAAAAGAAAGAGTATGAGATTTGGAACGCAACCAATGTGTTTTTTTAAGCACTAGTAAATTTTGACTTTTGTAGCGATGTTGCTTCCGTAACATGTCTTCTTTCATTCTAGTATAAATCAAAAGGTCCAAAATGTGCATTCATTTGACATTCCGTTTTTTTTTTCTTTCTTCAATACTCTTAAAGGTGCAGTGTGTAATGTGACATCATCAAGAAAGTTCTACAAAGTTCTAGAATGCAACGCTCCCTGGGTAACCCCACCCCTTTAGAATAATAACAGAAGCTACAG
>CM049400.1:33675000-33680000 GCA_026929865.2 Hyperoplus lanceolatus | reverse complement strand
AACATGTTCAAAAAAAGTGTGCGACAAATCTAGTCTCAAAATAGTCTCAGAGTCGTCGCAGGTGTGTCGCAGGTGTGTCGCAAACCCTTCTCAATATAGTCTCCGCGAGTCAGAAAGTGCGAGAAGTGTGAGACAACTTTGCGAGGGTTTGGCGAGTGTTTGGCGACATATGAAACTAAATTGCGACTGCTTTGAGACAAAAATGAGACTGACATTCCGTTCGTGCGACACTCACCAGACGTTCGTGAGACATAAATGCGACCTCCCGGCAAGGACATTCGCAAACGTGTCGTAAGTAGCAACTCAGTGAGACTGCAAGTGAAAATTGTCGCAAATTGGCATATTTTGTCGCAATTTTGTGTCTCCAACTTGTCGCAAACAGTCGCAGCCCAGTGAGATAGGGGCTTAAGGGATAATGTAAAGCGATTGTGTCTACAAGTTTGATTTTTATTGATTTAAAGGTGCTCTGGGGAATTTTCAGTTTGTGTTCATTCCTGCGCCCCCTTTGGAGAAAAGCGGTAGTGTTTTTACCACACCAGCTGTTGTTCCTGGGTGAGCGTATACCCATGACAAAGGCATTAAGAAAAACTGTTTAAGAAAAGCATTCTTTGCACTGATGGTCTCGTTTGCTGTTACATGTCATTCTTTGTAAGTCTTTTGCTACTTATCTCTCTCTCTCCCTCTCTCTCTCTCTCTCTCTCTCTCTCTCTCTTCTATTCTTTTAACATTTTCTTTTTCCTGCATCGAACAACTTTGCCACTCACTCACTCACTCACTCACTCACTCACTCACTCACTCACTCACTCACTCACTCACTCACTCACTCACTCACTCACTCACTCTCTCTCACACACAAAAACACACACACACACTCACTCTCTCTCTCACACTCACTCACTCACTCACTCACTCACTCACTCACTCACACACACACACACTCACTCACTCACTCACTCACTCACCCCCCCCCCACACACACACACAGGACGTTAACTAACAACCTAGCCAACGTACCCCTGCCCAAAGTGCCTAGTCTCCCTCTCACTCTGCCTCAGATGCCCTCCTTCTCTGCTCCGGCATGGATGGACACGTATGTATAACTTCTCTTTACTCAGACAATTTACACAAGCCTACATTGAAATTCATCTTTTTTTCAAGTTACCACACTCCAGAGGGGGTCAGAGCGCAGGGTCAGCCGTAGCACTGCGCCCCTGGAAGCAGTTTTTGGGGTTTAAGTGTCTTGCTCAAGGACACAATGGTAGAGATGGTGGGCACCGTCCATGTAACATCTGCCACCACTAGTTGTCCTACTAACAGTCCTGTTTCAGAAATATTTAAAAGCTCTTCGTAGCAACTTTAAATCTTGGCATTGGGTCTCCACTTGATTCTTGACTATATATTTGTTTTTAAATAAAAAATACTGACCCTGACACTGTTCTCTAGAAATCTCCATTCAGAACGTTTTCACTGTGCTGTAGTTTGAGATTCCTATTGTAAAATTACTTCATAGAAAGCCATTCAAAAACATATTTTTTTTGCTGTTAAATCTCACTTTGTCCTTAAGAGCATGCAGCCTTAAACTTGTCTAAGTGAACCAAGCTTTTTTGTTTTAAAGATTCCCTGCCCTTCAACTTGCCTTGTGTCTCACCCTGTGTTCCAAATCACATACTTCTTTCTTTTTACTACACTACATACTAAAGTACAGAAGAGTTTTAGTCTTTTTACTACACTACATACTAAAGTACAGAAGAGTTTTAGGGGCCACAGACAGGAGAGAAAGAAAAAAAATCAGATAAGGAAGATTTTTTTTTTTTCACTATGTCGAGAAATGTCAAGAATAAAAGACGAATACTCCAAAATGCTATTGGAGTTAGTGGGGGCATTTATGTCTTTTCAGCATACTACAATCGACGTGCATTTATTGGGACATCCTGAATGTTTTTGTGGCATATTAAATAGGAGGGAAGTATTGGTATTGGAACGCAGGGATTGTTTCTGTGACATTTGCTCTTTTGTCTACGCGGCTCTGTGTGTGTGTGTGTCTGTGTCTGTGTCTGTGTGTGTGTGTGTGTGTGTGTGTGTGTGTGTGTGTGTGTGTGTGTGTGTGTGCCAAAATGTCACATTGTTTCTGTGACATTTTGGCTCTTTTGCCATCGCGACGCTGCTGTCTGCATGCCATTGTTATGTTCCTAAGAGACGCCATTTTGGAGATTTTTCGTGTTGCACTCTGTGTCAGTCGCTCTTGTGCTGTGCTGTGCATGTCATAAAGTCAAGTGCAAGTGTTGTGATAATAACAGAAACACTTCGATTTTTCTTACTGCAGCCTGCAAGGAATAAACCTACCTGACATCTTGTAAGTTCTGCTTGGAAAACTTTTTTCATCTGTGCCTTCTCTTGTGCTCTGTGTGCTCTGTGTGTGTGTGTGTGTGTGTGTGTGTGTGTGTGTGTGTGTGTGTGTGTGTGTGTGTGTGTGTGTGTGTGTGTGTGTGTGTGTGTGTGTGTGTGTGTGTGTGTGTGTGTGTGTGTGTGTGTGTGTGTGCGTGTGTGAACTGTTTTTAAATGTTAATGAACAGCTGAAACAATTAAAGCTGTAAAAATGTCAGGTTATTGGAGCGCTCCGGTGGCGTAGTGGATAGAGCGCGTACCATTTTGGCTCCGGCCTTCGGTGCAGTGGTCGCGGGTTCAAATCCGACCCGTGGACCTTTACTGCAGGGCATTTTGGGCGACTGAGGCTCAGGTGGTAGAGCGGGTCGGCCAATGATCCAAGGGTTGGCGGTTCGATTCCCACCCTGCCACTTGTGTCATGGTTTGTTGTGTCCTTGGGCATGACACTTCACCCACCTTGCCTCGTGTGAATGTGCATGACTGCTGTATGTTTTAGGTGTTGGTCGTAGGCGCTGAATGGCAGCCACGCTTCCACCACCGATATGACTGTGTGTGAATGAATGGAACCTGGAACCCTGTAAATCGCTTTGAGTGCCTAGAAAAGCGCTATATAAATCCAATCCATTATTATTATATATATATATATTTTTTATTTTTTTGTTAGGGACAGTGCATATTAATGAACAGCTGTAACAATTCCAGGTGTGAAAATGCCAGATCATAGCAGAAGTGCTATAGCTACCATCTGTTGTCCCTAGGCAGGTAACCGAGAAAGACAAATACACGAGTGACAGGTTAAAGGTGAAGTGAGCGATACGTTATGTTAATATACGTGTTGATCGCTCTATATTCATAAACTATATTCATACAGTGATCACTTATATAGTGTGCGTGCGCGCTTCATAACACAGATCTCTCAGTCACCTGCTCTGCATGTAATCGGCAAATCGGTACTTTTCTACAACCTGATATCCAATCAGAAGAGAGAACACTACAAACGGGCAAGTCTCACTGCCGGTGCACAGACACACAGACTTGGGTATCTTTTATCCACTGTACGAGGTGTGTTTTGAAGGTTGCATATGTTTGTGAGTGATGAAAAGTAGAATTTATGTTCCGGTTTTTATTGCTCAAAAGGGTTTAAAGGTAAGTGATGATGCAGATAGTTTAAGAAGCATTTGTTTGCCGGGTAAAACAGCTGATTATGATTTCCAATACAATCCATTTGTGTATAATATAGTGTTATAGTGTAGAGAAGTGTGTAGATGTATGGAGTTGTATATTTGTATGGATTGTAAATATAGTTTATAACATATCAAATATCAAATATACTATAACAGATTGTATAGATTTGTAAAAGAGATTATAAGGAACACAGGAAGCTAATATAAATATGAATTATTGAGCTGTGGAAAAGTAGCCTGGCTCCCCGCCTACTTCCGGCCAAATTTTATTTTCCCTTCAGTAGTCAGTCTGGGTGTACAGCCCATTTCCCACTTTTGCTGGAGATTCGACAGCCGGTCCAATCAGCGAACAGAGCGAGTGGCTGAGAACGATGACGTCGAAGTCGCGCTCCAGTTTCAGTTGCCAGAAGCCGGCTCATGACACACGTGACGACCAAACGTTATGCGATTGGTTGGCTAATCCAGAGTGGCACTGGGCAGATCCAATAGTTTTAAACTTTAACAGACACCCGCCTCCATGAGTGAACGTTTGCCAATTACAGCACTGGTCTGGTAGCACCAGGCTAGTGGTAAAAGGGGGTTAGGATTAAATAAATGATACTTCTTCCTGCTCCTTTTCAGGCATATCAGTTCAATATAAATGTTTATTTTAGTTTATGCTTTTCATTTTGTTTTGTAAATGTTGATAAGTCTGAAATACAATCAATCAATCAATCAATCAATCAATCAATCAATCAATCTAGTTTGTTTAACGTTTAAGATCAAAAGTATTCAGTGCGATTGTCAAGCATGGAGTAAACATTCTAAATATAAATGGATTGTACCGAATAAAAAAAAGAAGAAGTAATGTGTTATCAATGCAATTAATAAAAGGCTTCTGATTCTAACTCCCCCAGTCTTTTCCCACACACACACACACACATACACACATACACGGACGCACACACACACACACACGGACACGGACACACACACACACATTCACACATTCACACACACACACACACACTATCCCTCAGACCTTCACTTGGCCCTCCTTCGAAACTAACGAAACAGTGAACGTTGAGAAAAAAAAAACTTGGCACTGATTATGTGCTACAGATTGGAGAGTAGGATGTTCCTGTTCCCTTGAGGGGTGGGGGCAGAGGGGGGGGGGCGTGCTCACAGAAGAGCCCTGCTAATTAGACATGAGGGGGATAGCCACATAGAGGCTTAATTGCACCTAGACTCAAAACCCAAAGCGCTTTTATTCTTCGTGTGCCATTTGTTAAGGTAACAGTCTTTTAAAGGCAAAGTGAGAGAAGTGTGTGTGTGTGTGTGTGTGTGTGTGTGTGTGTGTGTGTGTGTGTGTGTGTGTGTGTGTGTGTGTGTGTGTGTGGTGTGTGAGAGAAGTGAGAGAAGTGAGTGGTACTGGTGTGAATCCCCCCCCCA
>CM049400.1:33650000-33662500 GCA_026929865.2 Hyperoplus lanceolatus | reverse complement strand
AACAACAGTGAAACAGTAACTTTTCAGGAAGATTTCTAACTTCAAACATTGTTCCAGGGATCACATTTTCCTGTGAGGAAAGTTTGCTTATTTAGTTATAAGAATATACCTTAGAAAATGTTTCACTTCTCTGACACACCCAAAAGTTACACACTGCAGCTTTAAGTTTGTCATCAGTCCGACTCTAAACGTGTGAAATATACAGAAGGTTTTTTTTTTTATTATTCCAGAGAGCAAAAAGGTCACACAACAATCTGTAATTAATTGCACTCTTGTCCTTGGAGATGTGTGTTATACTGTTGGCTGTTGTAAAGGTGTGAACGAGAGAGGGGGGAGAGAGAGAGGGGGAGAGAGAGAGAGAGACAGGGAGGGGGGGGCGAGAGGGAGAGAGAGAGGGAGGGGGGGGGGAGAGGGAGAGAGAGATGGGGGGAGGGGAGAGAGAGAGTGAGAGAGAAAGAAAGAAAGAAAGAAAGAAAGAAAGAAAGAAAGAAAGAAAGAAAGAAAGAAAGAAAGAGGTTGAGAGAGAGAGAGCGAGGGTGGGAGAGACATAAAGGGAGAAAAAAAGAGAGGGGGAGCGAGCGAGAGAGAGAGAGAAAGAAAAAGAAAGAAAGAGGGTGTGAGAAACAGAGAAAGTTTGAATCTCAGGAAATACATCTCACACCTATAAGTGACCTCTCATTTAACTGATTGAACAACTCAAAATGAACTATTGCGGTGCTGACGTGTGGCTTAGTGGGCGTCCATGGTGTTTTAAAGGTGTCTCAAGGTTAATGAACGGTTGTAATGAAGTCCATAGGGCCACAGCGAGTATGTACTATGCTTTGAGCTAAGGGTGTAAGGGCAGAGGGTGTCATACTGTATGGAATGTGAAGCCCACTGAGGCAAATGTCTATTTGTGATTTTGGGCTATAAAAATAAAACTGATTTGATTTGATATGATTTTAGTTATAGTGTGGAGGTGATAAGTTGTTATAATGTTGGCTGTGTTTTATAGGCGTGAACGAGAGAGGGGGAGGGGAGAGGGGGTGGGAGAGAGAGAGAGAGTGGGGGGGTAAAGGGAGGGAGAGAGAGAGAGGGGGGAGAGGGGGAGATTTGGAGAGAGGGGGGGTGAGAGAGGGGGAGAGAAAGTGGGGGGGGGGTAAAGGGAGGGAGAGAGAGGCGGGAGAGAGGGACCGAGAGGGAGAGAGAGAGACAGCGAGGGAGGGAGAGAGAGAGGGGGGGTGGGAGAGGGAGAGAGAGAGAGAGAGGGGAGGGATTGGGAGAGAGAGGGGGAGAGGGAGAAATAGATGAGGAGAGAGGGAGAGAGATACACATACACAGAGAAAATGTGTGAGAGAGGGAGAGTGGGCAGGGAGAGAGAGAGAGAGAGAGAGAAAGTTTGAATATCCAGAAATAGATCTCACACATACTGTATAGGTGACCTCTCATTTAACTCATTTAACAGAATGAACGAAGTACAATTCCCTCTGCAGGTTAATTGCATGTATTTAGATTTTTGTTAAACTTTTTTCATATCATAATGTTCCACTATACAATGGACAAAAACATAAATATATACATACAGGGCAAAACAAACAGCAAACACACAAGACCACATGAGACGATCACTAAATCAGGGTTATCATGCCTATTTCCAAGGTTTGAAAAATAAATTGCTCATGGTGCGAAATCTGTCTTTTTCTGAAGCCAGCGTTTTGTTATGGGAATTGTGTTTCTTAAATATGAATTCTGGCCGTTTTTTTTCTGGGATTGCATACAGCTCCGGGAAAAGTGAAGAGACTGTATTTCCTAGCAGATTTTGTAGAAAGTAATTATAATATCCATAAGTACATTTAATTTAGTACATAATAGCTGAAAAAAAGTTTTGAATTATTATTTTTTTCCCTTAGAAAGGGTCTCATATATGTCCATATTTCTGCATATTTTGGACCAAGGCCTAGTGCCGCCATCTTGAAAGTGTCATAGTTGGAATGTCATCAGGTGCATTGTTTAAAATTTAGAATTGTTCTTGTCCTTAAAGGCCACTGTAGCTTCTGTTATTTTTGGAAAGGGGTGGGGTTACCCAGGGAGCATTGCATTCTATAACTTTCTATAACTTTCTTGATGATGTCATATTACACACTGCACCTTTAAATCTTCATCTCTAAAAAACTTATTGAAAATGCTCTAAATGACGAAAAAATGTATTGGAATTTGGTAGAAATGTTGTCAGTAGTTTATATTATAAAACCAAAATGTTCATTCTACTCAAACATATGTCCCATAAAGAGTAAAAACGAGAGACACTGAACATTTGGAGTGGTCTCTTCATTTTTTCCAGAGCTGTATACATTGTTATAACCACAAAAAATCGCTTTCTCTACCGGTTGGGTCCCTGTTTTTTTGTTTTTTTTAGAATTAAGGCCAAACGAGGACAAACTTAGATTGTGAGAACGGCCGAGACTGACTCATATTGAAAAGGCTAATCCCCTGTCCCGCCACAATACAGCCCACATATCCCACAATGCATTTCTGCGTCCCATTCCAGACTTCCTTTATGCACTTTAAATTATAATGTAACTGCTACCTGGGCCTTTTGGTCTTTTGTGTATGTGTGTAATCTAACACAGGTAAGCCTCTTTACAAGTGCCTCTGTCTCTCACACACACACACACACACACACACACACACACACACACACACACACACACACACACACACAACACGCACACTCATGCACACAGCATATGCACCATGGCAACACACACACACTAATATTGGAAGGGTAATCACCATCTCTGGCGATTCACCATATTTTAACACAACACTGTCGCACAAATGTTTTCTGGGGCCCCGAAGCTCCAAGAGATATATATTTATTTATAAACTATTAACTTAATTTATCAATGGGGACTTTGTAGATCTAGGGGGTGGACGATTTTGAAGATGAAATGACAATACAATGTCACAAAAAAATCTCAAATGTTTTCATAGTAAGGGGAGACTCTATAGGCAAAAGCATAGTTTTTTTTCAAGCACTGGTCAATTGCTTTTGACTCTTTTGCTTCCAATTTCATTTCATTTAACTTTTATTTATCCTCGAGAGACCAATGGAGGGGTGTGACCCTCATTTACAATGACGTCGAGTTCAAAACAAATTCAAAGGAAAAACAACAATACATACACAATATTCAATGCAAATACATCAAATACACAACAACAGGTGAAGAGAGAAAAAAACAATTGAAACATTTACATAGTGGTGAAGAGTGGCAGCAATTAAAATTAAATGGGTGAAAGTACAATATAGCCTAATTAAAACAGTTACAGGTAGAGTTTGGGCAGATTTAAGATAGTTTGTTTAAGTTGGTTAAAGGATATGAAGGTATTTAGTTTAATTTGTTGCTGTAAGTTGTTCCAGGAGTCGGGGGCACTGAAGCTAAAAGCCATGTCTGCTATCATACTAGTATAAATAAAAGGTCCGAAATGTACATTTATGTGTTTGTGTGGTCTTTCATTTACATATTAGCATTCAGTTTACCCCCCAAATAACATAGTTACAAGGATTAAGTGGATTTGGGTTGCCAGGGCCTTTAAAGAGGGCCTTAACAGTATGACGTGCAAACACACATTATTTGTACACAATCCATGGTGCACCTGGTCGAAATGAAATCAATCTCTTGGGCAGGAAACGAAGCCGGTAGCGGTGTGAAATTACCTGGTGTGTGTGTGTCTGTCTGTCTGTGTGTGTGTGTGTGTGTGTGTGTGTGTGTGTGTGTGTGTGTGTGTGTGTGTGTGTGTGTGTGTGTGTGTGTGTGTGTGTGTGTGTGTGTGCGCGAGAAATTACCTGGCATTTCACTGCTAACCGCTAATTATCAACATCCCCCATTCAGCTTTACCTCAAAACATCTACTCCTCCCTGTCTGTCTGTATACGAATGGGAACTAGCTTAAAGCTATAGTGCGTAACTTGTGTTAGTGTGTGCGGGGCGCTCCGGTGGCGTAGTGGATAGAGCGCGTACCATATCAGCTCTGGCCTTCGTTGCAGTGGTCGCGGGTTCAAATCCGACCCGTGGACCTTTACTGCAGGTCATCCCCCTCTCTCTCTCTCTCTCTCTCTCTCTCTCTCTCTCTCTCTATCTCTCTTTCTCTCCCCCCCATTTCAACTCTGTACTGTCTAATAAAGCTTGAAAAAACACCAGTTTATAAACGCTGCCGTACTGAGAAATACAGAGAGAGTTTTCTGGAGCTGATAATAGGCTTCATAAACTTTGTTAAAACTCTTCATTTATATGAAAAAGTGACGCACTACAGCTTTAATTTTACACAGATTGTTGTCAAAGGTTGACGAGCATCAAGGTAAGACATTAGAGGGGATTACTGGTGTTTGGCTACAAGTGTAGAAACAGTGGAATAACATATAATAGGCAGAGCGTGACAAGAGGGCTAAGCTGTGTGTGTGTGTCACTCTGTACGTGTGTGTCTCTCTCTCTGCGTGTGTGCTTGCGTCTGTGTGTGTGTGTGTGTGTGTGTGTGTGTCTCTGCGTGTGTGTGTTGTGTGTCTGTGTGTGTGTGTGTGTGTATGTTGTGTCTTTCGTTTCGTGTTAGAGTGTTAATCTGTTTGGCTGGAACTGTGCCCGTGTGTCCGATCTGTCAGCCTGCCATGTCACGTTGTCACGGTGATAGAATGGAAAGGTAAATGATTGACAGCTGAGCCTCTAGGGGACGGAACCAACAGAGGAGAAAACCAGGTCTCAAGTGACAACCAACCAGGACTGTTATATGTAGCCACAGACAGACAGAAAGGCAGACAGACACACACACACACACACACACACACACAGACAGACAGACAGACAGACAGACAGACAGAAAGGCAGACAGACAGACACACACACACACACAGAGACAGAGACACACACACACACTCACACAGACAGACAGACAGACACACACACACACACACACACACACACAGACAGACAGACAGACAGACAGACAGACAGACAGACACACACACACACACGGACAGACAGACAGACACACACAGAGACGGAGACACACACACTCACACAGACACGCAAGCACTCACACAGAGACACACACACACAGACAGAGATACACACATCCACAGACACACACAAACACACACATACAGACACACACACACACACACACACACACACACACACACACACACACACACACACAGCTTTGATTCTGTCCACTCCACACCTGTGCAAAGTTGGTCTCGACTCACTCCGTGGTGATACACAGACTAGGCTCTGTAAACGAAGAAGGTTTATACAAATTGGTGGAAGGAGGGGAAAGTGACATGAGCAGGAGAGGGTTCACTTACTACATACTACACGCTAACGTCTTTATTGTATCCTTGCAATCCCCGATAGAACTCATTTACGCCCAGGAATTTTCTTCATAAAAGAATCTTAGCGTGCAAAAAGATAATCTCGTCTCTCATTCTAAAGGCTGATACACACACACACGCACACATGCACACACCACACACACACACCACACACCACACACACACACACACACACACACCACACACACACACACACACACACACACACACACACACACACACACACACACACACACACTAATCACTTAATTTTGATGTTGTTGTGTGATCAACACCTCCACTCTACGTGTCCTTTCAAGTTTTTTTTTTCTATTTCGTGCAGATGAAAAACTAGGTGTGACACGCAAACACATTATTGAAACGTCTTAGATGAAATATCACATTGTGCTTCAACAATCTCAGTAAAGTGTTTAAAGTTGCTCCGAGGAACTTTCAGTGTGTGTTCATTCTAGCGCCCCCTTTGGACAAAAAGCGGTAGTGTTTTCTACTACGCCAGCTGTTGTTCCTGGGTGAGCGTATACCCATGACAAAGGCATTAAGAAAAACTATATAAAAATAGCATTCTTTGCACTGACGGTCTCAAGTGCTGTTACATGTAATTTATGATCATCAGAGGAAAAATGAGACTGTTTCAGAAATATTTAAAAGTTCCTCGTAGCACCTTTTACTTAAAATCCAATAGGCAATATCCCAATAGAGTCTCAGTCCTCTTCACAGCAGACCCGGGTTAGAATCCAGCCCGGGTCGTTCTCTGCATGTCATTCCCCTCTCTGCCCCATTTCATCTCTGTCTCTCCAAAACTATCCAATAAAGAAAAAATTCCAAAAAATAATCTTAAAAAAATAAATATATATATAGTATTATAATTGAAGGGCATCTGTATTAATGTAGACATGACCTGGAATGGTCTGTTATGTCAAATCAGAGAAATCTTGGGGGCGCCCTTAGCTCAGTTGGTAGGGGGCCCTCACCCGGGTTCGATGGGCCTCCCAGCACGCCCGGGTTCGATTCCCCTCTCTGCATGTCACTCCCCTCTCTGCCCCATTTCAACTCTGTCTCTACACTGTCAATAAAGCATAAAAATGCCAAAAAAAAAATATATCTTTTAAAAAAAATCGGAGAAATCCTGACTGAATTATTGTAACATTGACGGGTTGAAATACGCGGCCGATTCGCGTCAAGAATTCTGATCCGACTCTCGACTCTAAACTCTCCACTCACTGCAGTGGATTATGGGCATTCTGACAGGCCTGTCAATCACACACACATACGGATAAACACACACACACACACACACACACACACAGATACACAGATAAACAGACGCACATACATACTCACAGACATACACACACACACACACACACACACACACACACACACACACACACACACACACACACACATAAATAAATAAACAGAGACACTCTCATAAACACACACACACACTACCTTTACTTTTCCTACACACAAATGCACGCAGGCGCACACACACACAAACATCCTCACACACATCCACACACACACACACACACACACACACACACACACACATCCCTTGCAGCTGTGTGACCTCACTTTAACCCCTGGTATGTGTCAGGCAGTCGGTCTGAATTACTGCAAGCGGCTCTGACTGATCTGTGTCTGAACGCCTCTATAACTGTTGTTTAGAAGAAATACACACACACACACACACACACACACACACACACACACACACACACACTGTTGTATAGGAGAAATCAACACACACACACACACACACACACTGTTGTATAGGAGAAATATACACACACACACACACCCACACACACACACACACACTGTTGTACAGGAGAAATATACAGACACACACACACACACACACACTGTTGTATAGGAGAAATATGCAGACACACACACACACACACACACACACACTGTTGTACCACCCCCCCCCCCCCCCCCCCCCCCCCCCCCCCCCCCCCCCCCCCCCTGGTGGACCCCAAACATACAAGGTTTAGTCAGATAAACACCTAAATATACATTTTAGACCTTTGATTTATACTAGTATGAAAGAAGACATGTTATGGAAGAGAGGGAGAGAGAGAGAGAGAGAGAGAGAGAGATAGAGTATGAAAGAAGACATGTTATGGAAGATACATAGACAATCTTAAAATTGTCCAGTGCTTGAAAAGATAAAGTTTTGCCTTCAAAGTGCTACGAGGAACTTTTAAATATTCCTGAAACAGTCTCATTTTTCCTCTGGTGATCTTAAATGACGTGTGACAGCAAACGAGACCATCAGTGCAAAGAAGAATGCTATTTTTATATAGTTTTAATCTTTACATTTGAATTGCGATGTTGCTTTAGCCTTCATACCCTTACACATAACATCACCACCAACACATTTCTTTTTTATAATAATTATGAAATCGGGCAGTATCGGTATCGGCCGATATCCAAAATCCAGATATCAGAATGGGATAGGGACTTAAAAAATAGTGGCTCTTAGTGCTCTTATCTATAGCTTCTCAGACAAGCCCACTTGGTTTAGGCACTTCGCTGTTAGTATGTGACAGTTTGTGTGTTTGAAAAGCAAGCGGCTACAATCCCAGATGTATGCATTTTGGGAGTGGGATGTGTGTGTGTGTGTGTGTGTGTGCTTGTGTGTGTGTACAACTGCGTGTGTGTGCTTGTGTGTGTGTCTCTTTCTGTGTGTGTGTGTGTGTGTGTGTGTGTGTGTGTGTGTGTGTGTGTGTGTGTGTGTGTGTGTGTGTGTGTGTGTGTGTGTTGTATAAATCCCTCTCCATCCAGACCTGCCTGTGGCCTTTAAGTGAAGCCAAAAAGGTTTTCAGAGTGTATCTTTTTCGTCTCAATTTACTTGTTTTTCCGTGGGGAACTTGGGTTGCCAGGTATCAGTCCAACATCCCCCCCCCAGGGCTTGAATCACAGACAGACAGCGAGCGGGTGTGAAAGATGTCAAAGCAATTACAATAAGCATTACAGTGGTAATCTCCCCTGACAACAGGGAGTGTGTGTGTGTGTGTGTGTGGGGGGGGGGGGGGTGCTGGGGGTTGTGTGTGTGTGTGTTTTAGATTGAGGTTGTGTGTGTGTGTGTGTGCGCGTGCGTGCGTGTGTGTGTTCTTATGGCTGGCCGTGTCTCGGCTTCGGCACATTGTAGTTACTCGCAAACTCACAGAAACATTATTACTCTTTTCAGTAAGTAAGTTTGTAACCTGTTTTGATGGAAGTGAAATCTATTTTCTAACAGTAGCATAGAGGTGAAAATGTCACTACTGAGACAATCATAATTAAAAATAAAATTGCTGGACAAAAGGAAAATACACAATATATATTTTTTAACATAAAGAAATGTATTTAAAGAAAAAGTGAGAAAAAGAGAAAAAAAATAAAGAAAAATATCTAAGTCAAATTAAATTAAAGTATTTACATCGCGAGTGCCCCCAAAGTTTTTATTTTTTATTTATTTTAATCAAGCATTGAAGCAAAATAATTCCTACTTGGACACATAGTAGGACAAAAAAAATATTATAAAAACTCTTGGTTGAGAATAATCACTATTAATAATCTTAATAATTCCCCCTCCATAGAGTCTCAGTCCTCTTCACAGCAGACCCGGGTTAGAATCCAGCCCTTCTTCTTCTTCTTCTTCCTCTTCACAGCAGACCCGGGTTAGAATCCAGCCCGGGTCGTTTTTTCATTCCCTCTCTACACATTTCATCTCTTCTCTCCAATTCTGTCTAATAAATAATAAATCCCAAAAATTATCTTAAAAAAAAAAATAATAATAATCATAATAATTAGTTGGGGGCTCCCTTAGCTCAGTTGGTAGGGCGTCCCCCTCCATGGGCCTCGGCCAGCAGCGGACCCGGGTTCGATTCCAGCCCGCGGTCGTTCTCTGCATGTCACTCCCCTCTCTGCCCCATTTCAACTCTGTCTCTACACTGTCAATAAAGCATAAAAATGCCAAAAATATCTTTAAAAAAATAAATAAAAATAAAATAATAATAATAATAATAATAATAATAATAATAATAATAATTAGTCAAACTGCATGGTGAACTATGAAAGTAAATAAATCAAATCACATGTCAGATCCCATCGCCTCAGAAAGTGTTCTTGCAGAAACATAATGAAAACCTGAAGTCATTTTTTGTTCTTTTCAGAATTTGGTCAATAAATACTGTCACACACTCACACACACACACACACACACACACACACACACACACACACACACACACACTCACACACACACACACACTCACTCACTCACTCACTCACTCACTCACTCACTCACTCACTCACTCACTCACTCACTCACTCACTCACTCACACACTCACTCACTCACTCACTCACTCACTCACTCACTCACTTAGGGCTTTAAATTACGTGTTAGCGCTGGTTAGAAAGTAACTTTTATTTTTTTAAATTGCGTTAATCGTGTGCTATTATTTTGTCTCTTAGTTGACCCTTATACTCATTTCTTCCATGTAAATGTATGCGCCGCTGCCACGCGCTAGCAAAGATCTTTAGGACAACAAGTGCTGGTTTATAACAACACTACCACTTTAGTCCAAAGGGGGCGCTACAACTGAACCTTCTTCGTAGACAATTTACCAAACTGGGGTGCCCGGAGACTCCAAGAATATACTACTGAAAGTGACACAAGGACTTTCCCATGCATTGCCTTGTACCTGTTGACATTATGATTTGGGGGTGTGTTCCATTTCACTGTAATGAATCAAGCCTTACTGTGGGTCTGTGTGTGTGCACGAGTCACCACGCATGTCTCATATGATCTCATAAACAGCATGGATACATACAGTGCTGCTTGAAAGTATGTGAACCCCTTGAGCATTTTGGATTTTTATTCAGTTTCACCCTTAATCATGCATTTGTATCAGTGTGTTTGTTCATCAATTTAACATTTTTCTTTGCCAACTTTTGTATGAGCAAAAGTTTGTGAACCCTGAATTAATAATGGTTAAATATAAGTGAATTCTGGGGGTGCTCCGTTGGCGTAGTGGATAGAGCGCGTACCATATTGGCTCCGGCCTCCGTTGCAGTGGTCACGGGTTCGAGTGCGACCCGTGGTGGACCTTTACTGCAGGTCATCCCCCCTCTCTCTCTCTCTCTCTCTCTCTCTCTCTCTCTCTCTCTCTCTCTCTCTCTCCCCCCCAATTCAACTCTGTACTGTCTAATAAAGCTTGAAAATGCCAAAAAATAATCTTGAAAATAAATATATATAAGTGAATTCCAAAAGGCTCAAGGGGTTCACATACTTTCAAGCAGCATTGTATGTGATGTGGTTTGTTTACATGTCCACCCACCAGGCTCATGGATAGTACATACTTGCGAATGTCTGACATGGTTCCTCATATCAAATAGGCATGTTGCCATAGCTACAGTGGGCTCGCTTTGTTTACACACCAGTTTACAGAGCCTAGGCTGTGTATTAATATAAACACCAGATTTACAACACGCTTTCTCAAGAATTGCTGACTCCACCTATTAACTACAAGTTTTCTTTCTGTATGTTTGTCTGTCTGTCTGTCTCTCTTCCCTCCCTCCCTCCCTCTCTCTTCCCCCCTCTCTATCTCCCTGTCTGTCTCCCTCTCTACCTCCCTGTCTCTCTCTCTCCCTTCCTCCCTCCCTCCCTCCCTCCCTGTCTGTCTCTCTCCTATAGAAACCAGGGATGGATGTAGCCGACACTTACATCACGTTTGTGCGTCAGAACCAGGACGTCCTGAGAGACAGTGTGCAGGACGAGGTGCTGGTGGAGAAGATCTTCAGTGTGAGTAATCAGTATTTATTTTTAGTATTTATTAAAACAAAAAATTGGTAACGTTTGATGTGATATGTACGGAGCATCAGGGCCACAGGGAAGAGAACAGTTAGAAGAGGATTTTTATTTTTTGTTTATAGAGGGTTTTTTTTTCACTATGCATTTCGAGAATGTCGAAAAAAAATTATTATTATTTTTATTACTATTATTATTATTTATTTTTATTTATTTTTTTATATATAATTTTTTTTTTATGGTTTTTTTTTAAGGACATTTTTTAAAAAATGTGTGGGGTGGGGTGGGGGGGGGTTGTAAGATTTTTTCATTACATGTGATTTTGACAAAACTCGCGTTCTCCAGAATCACTGACTCCACCTTTTGACTCCACCTCAAACACAAAAGTATTTATTTTGCAGAAACTTGCAAACAAAGTCAACACAAGTCACTCGAAAAAATTCTTCTTCACTTTAAAATTTAAGCGTCAACAGGATTCCAGTTGACAGAACCATGACACATCAAAAGCCGAGAAATGAAATATTTTTGTTCCGAGCGTTTTTTGTGATAGAATAGAAAAAAAGCATAGCTAGGTTAATGAGGTTGGAGATGGCAGGAGTCTTGGCTGTGTCTGTGTGTGTCTGTGTGTCTAGTCATTCTGTTTTATTTTGTAAGTTCTATTGCAGTGGGTATGAACGTCTTAAAAAAACATAATTGTGATCGACATTTGATTTCTCGAAGTGCGCTCACCTTCCGAGCTGCGAGTTCATGGCTTCATCACACAAAACCACACGGAGAAGGAAGATATTTCTTTTCACATGCACACACACACACACACACACACACAGACACACATCCTCATACAAACACGCACACGCACACACACACACACACACACGGACACACAGACACATACACACACACAAACTCTTTAACAACTTTTAATACTTTTTCTATGAAATACTGTCGCCGTTGGAATTCATTGTAACATACAGTAAAGTTAACCCATTGACAGACAGTGAGTTTGATAGTCAAAGGATACAGCTTTGGATAGATCACTTATAAAGGTGGAGTCAGTGATTCTGGAGAACGCCTGTTGTCAAAATCAGTGAATATCTCCTCACGATCCGCTACCTGTGTGTGTTCGCTGGAAAACAAATCTGGTGTCGTTAATACACATGCCTAGGTTCTGTAAACTGGTGTGTAAACAAAAGGAGGCCCACCGTAGCTAGGAACACGCCAGTTTACAGAGCCTAGGCTGTGTATTAACACTGGATTTATTTTGGTGCAGAAAGGGTACAAAATAAAAACGGTATATATAAGATAGAATAGAAAGTAAAAAGTAGATTA
>CM049400.1:33557500-33647500 GCA_026929865.2 Hyperoplus lanceolatus | reverse complement strand
TTATTTTTTTTTTGCCAGAACTAGAATATGTGTCAAATTTTTAATGGCATCATCAGGGAAGCTCCCTCCCAGACATCATCTGACAGACAGGCCTAATTCAGTCCCACAATGCTTTGCAGAACACACACACCACACACACACACACACACACACACACAGACACACACACACACACACACACACACACACACACACACACACACACACACACACACACACACACACACACCCCTCATTCCCCCACATATTCTCTCCATCTGTTTTCACTCTCGTTTCGTCTAATCAGCTCAATTAAGGAGCATCTTCGTACTCAATTTCCAAGTCTCCACACACACACACACACACACACACACACACACACACACACACACACACACACGCTCACTCCAGACGGCCGTCAAGCAACTGATTAGAAATAAATGTTTCACTGAGAGAGGAGAGGAGAGGAGAAAATTCATCTCAGAAAAACGATGGTGCGGTAATTTCAAACGTCCTCGAAGCATCTGTTCGTGTTAACTCGGAGCACGCCGCGAAAGGCAGCTAGCTAATTAGCATACCAGCGCTCACATAACAGACTGACCACGCTGTGATGCGGAGGAGATATAAGTAGGATGGAATTAAAAGGACAAAGGCAAACACACGAAAGGCTAAAATTGTCCCTATGAGTGTTCCTATCAATTATACTTCTTTAAACAAACTATCTTAAATCTGCCAGACTCTTCCTGTAACTGTTTAATGAGGCTATATTGTACTTTCACCCATTTCATTTTAATTGCTGCCACTCTTCACCACTGTGTAAATGTTTCAATTGTTTTTCTCTTCACCTGTTGTTGTGTATTTGATGTATTTGCATTGAATATTGTGTATGTATTGTTGTTTTTCCTTTGAAATTTGTTTTGAACTCGACGTCATTGTAAATGAGGGTCACACCCTTCCATTGTAGCCTGGCTCCGCCCGCCCGCCTACTTCCGGCCAAATTTTATTTTCCCTTCAGTAGTCAGTCTGGGTTTACAGCCCATTTCCCAGTTTTGCCAGAGATTCGACAGCCGGTCCAATCAGCGAACAGAGCGAGTGGCTGAGAACGATGACGTCGAAGTCGCGCTCCAGTTTCAGTTGCCAGAAGCCGGCTCATGACACACGTGAAGACCAAACGTTATGCGATTGGTTGGCTAATCCAGAGTGGCACTGGGCAGATCCAATAGTTTTAAACTTTAACAGACACCCGCCTCCATGAGTGAACGTTTGCCAATTAAAGCACTGCCAGACCTTCTGTACAAATGAAATGAAGTAGATGGTCTGGTAGCACCAGGCTACCTCCATTGGTCTCTCGAGGATAAATAAAAGTTAAATGAAAAATGAAATGAAAATAACAGAACAACATGTCACACAGAACAGACAAAGCTTGTTTGCGACGTAAGAAATTATACACACAAATGGAATTCAAAATGTAAGAAAATTAAAACTGTAACAAAGATTTTAAAAAAAGCCTTGTGTTTATGAACGCTACTAAATCACAGTTCACTTTGCTTCACCGTGGTCATATTACCATTATTAATCTGACACAGTCACATAGAAATACATTACCTCATGGCCATGCATCCTGCCGTCTCTCTTTCACTCCCTTTAGGACAACAGGCAGGCACTGGTGTGGTTAAAACACCACCGCTTTGGTCCAAAGGGGGCGCTAGAATCAACAAAAACTGAAAACTCCTCATAGCTACTTTAAAAAAAAAATTACTTAATGTTGGCAAAGCATTTATATTTCATAATTTTACAAATTAAAGTGAGTACATTAGAAAAGAAAAACTACTATTGTGGATTGATATACAGCTGGAAAAAATTAAGAGACCACTTTACTATTTATAGGCATATGTTTGAGTAGAATGAACATTTTGGTTTTATAATATAAACTACTGACAACATTTCTACCAAATTCCAATACATTGTTTGTCATTAAAGAGCATTTTCAATAAGTCATGAAGAGATGAAGATTGAAGAAAAATCCAGACTGGTCTCTTGATTTTTTTCCGGAGCTGTAGTTTTTCACCTGTACTGCTGATATGATGCCTGTTTCTGCTGAGAAAAAAGAAGTCAAGCTTAAACCTTTACAAACAGGCTTTTACGGCATAGCATTTTGGACATTTAAAGCTCCCATATTATACACTTTTTGGTTCTATTATACACCATATTATATGGTCTTAGTGGTCCCTAATACATTCTATTATACACCATATTATATGGTCTTAGTGGTCCCTAATACGTTTTTCTTTAATTGTTTGCTGAAAAAAACTTTCAGATAATTTATTGTACTATGGTGATGTTCAGCTAATCTCACAATGGCCTATTTTTTAAAAAGAGCTGCAGCTCCCCTCGTAAATATACAATCTTTGAGCTCCCCCCGCCCCCTGTCCGGAAGCAAAGCCAGATACGCCTCGCCCTCTGTCTGTCAGGGCCGTGGACCAATAAGAAATAGGGGTGTGGGCTGCACAGTGGAAGCTTCTGGCTTTCCAGTTTGTGAGGTCAGAAACGAGGAGAATTCTGACTGGAGTATATTGGGGGGAGGGGGGGGGGGGGTTTCAGAAAGGGGGAGAGTGAGAACAGGAGAGATTGTTATTTTTTTAAATATTTTGGCAGTCTGTAGGCACACCGTGGACCCATGGATATGTTAGAACACATTTAAAAAGTGCATTTAGCATAATATGTGACCTTTAATTCTTTTTCAAAAACGTTTATTTTTGAGCATCTGGGGAATTATCATCTCAACGGTGAAGACTTTTTCAGAGAGCAATTGTTAAAAAGGAATAAATCATTTAAAGACTCTTGATTAAACGTGAAGCCTCACTTATGAATCAACGTACATTTTCTTGCATTATAGTCCTTGACGTGTGTGTGTGTGTGTGTGTGTGTGTGTGTGTGTGTGTGTGTGTGTGTGTGTGTGTGTGTGTGTGTGTGTGTGTGTACGTGCATGCACTTAATTTCCTTGACATAATTACAAGGAGCCATTTTGAAGAGATCACAAGTTCTCTCCCACAATAGACCGAATATTTGCGTGACCCTCAAATGATCACGGATGTATTTTTCGCTTTTGTCAAGTGCATTGAAATAACCTTTTGAAAGACACACACACACACACACACACACACTCACACACTCACACACTCACACACACACACACACACACCCTCACACACACACAGATTCCCCCACACACACACACTGTTTTTTTCCTTGTGTTATATTGGCTGGTAATTACAGACCGTGTCATGGTGAAATTAAAGTCCTCTGGCGGCATTTCAAATCATATCTGAATGTTACAGGTAATTACCGTGTCAGAGGCAATTTAAACGGAGCATTCTTGTGTGACTGTTAGTTGAATAAGGCGGCCACCCGATGTAGGCATTTAACCAGCGGTCTGTGTGTGTGTGTGTGTGTGTGTGTGTGTGTGTGTGTGTGTGTGTGTGTGTGTGTGTGTGTGTGTGCGTGTGCGTGCGCGTGTGAATGCCTGTTATTGTAAAGTGAGGTTAGCTTTTCTTCAGGTGAGAGAAAGGTGCGTTTGTTTGATTCACCTGCACCTGTGGCATGGTCACACAGTGTGTGTGTGTGTGTGCGTGCGTCAGTGCGTGCGCAAGGCAAGTTTATTTATACATAACAATTCAGACACAAGGCCATTCAAAGTGCTTTACAGGGGCATGAAATACATCAAGATTAAAATACATCGAGTATAGAATAGACATTAGAAAAGCGTCAAATGAGAGCTGTCAACTCTTTACCCTTGACGTGAGGCAGTCAGGAGTGTTTCGGTTCATTTTCACCTTTTGACTGGTTGAAATGTTTAAGCCTATTTGAGTTTTTTGCTGTTTTGTAGACGCTTATACGTTTGGCCTTGTGACGTCGGCGTGTCACTGCTGAGATTGTTTCTAAATACTTTATTGTACGAGCAGAAAATACGTTATCAACTTACTATGTTTTCTAAAAATAAAAAAATCTTGAAACCCGAACCAAAATTGTTCTATAAAAACCCATCAATTTACAACTTAAAAAAAAACCCTTTGGCATCAATAATGAAACCTGAATGTCCATTTAGTAGGCGCCCCACTGTTTGTGTTCTAGGAGCTATCTGTACAGGGTGAGGGAGGGGGAGGGGGGGGGGGGAGAGGTGATGTGAGTAGCTCCGTTCATAGTTACAGCATTTTATACATTTCTATATACATATATACAGCTCTGGAAAAAAAATTAAGAGACCACTCCAAATGTTCAGTGTCTCTCGTTTTACTATTTACAGGCATATGTTTGAGTGGAATGAACATTTTGGTTTTATAATATAAACTACTGACAACATTTCTACAAAATTCCAATACATTTTTTATCATTAAAGAGCATTTTCAGTAAGTAATGTAGAGATGAAGATTTAAGAAAAATCCAGACTGGTCTCTTCATTTTTTCCGGAGCTGTATGTATTTGTATGTGAAAAATAAGAGAAAAAAAATAGAAAATAAAAAATAATAAAAAAATAATAATACTTTAAAATTGCTCTGAGGAACTTTCTGTTTGTGTTAATTCTAGCGCCCCCCCTTTGGACATAAGCGCTAAGTGTTTTTACTATGCCAGCTGTTGTTCCAGGGTGAGCGTATATACCCATGACAAAGGCCTTAAGAAAAACTATATAATAATAGCATTCTTTTAGCACTGATGGTCTGGTTTGCTGTTACTTGTCATTTATGATCATCAGAGGAAAAATTTGACTTTCAATAATATTCAAAAGTTCCTCGTAGCACCTTTTTAAAATGAAAAAAACCTAGCAAATCCTTGATGTACTTGAATAGAGGCCTTTTGCGAAGTTGTCAGCAGCAAATAGCAATCAACTGAACTCGCTTCTGAAGGGAATCGCACATAAAATAACAACCTTGCTCCGAGTGCTACTTTGAACCTTCTCTATCAACATAATGTACCTTTTATTTCTGATATTCCTGGCAGTGTGTGTGTGTGTGTGTGTGTGTGTGTGTGTGTGTGTGTGTGTGTGTGTGTGTGTGTGTGTGTGTGTGTGTGGAGGCTTTCAGATGGATAAATGAAGCTGGTTTCTGTAGAGCCTTCTCTTTTAGTGGTCAACAGTCTCACCTTCCATAATAGAACATCACTCACACAGAGCTTAACATGTCCTGTATGTCTCTTATTCAATAGGTTATGTTTTATCATTTTTAATTCTTTAATAGGGAGGGACTGTAGCTCAGTGTGTAGGGTGGTGGACCCACAACTGCAGGGTCGGTGGTTCGATCCCCCGTCTCCCCGTCACATGTCCAAGTGTCCCTGGGCAAAGAGACACTGAACCCTAAATGTCTCCCGATAGTTAGCCAGCACCCTGCGTGGTAGCTGCTGCTGCTATCGGTGTATGAATGTGTGCTCCAGTTGTAAGTTGCTTTGGATAAAAGCGTCTGCTAAATGACATGTAATGTATTTCTATACTTTTAAAGGAGACTTAAAGGTGCAGTGTGTAATATGACATCATCAAGAAAGTTCTACAAAGTTCTAGAATGCAACGCTCCCTGGGTAACCCCAACCCTTTAGAATAATAACAGAAGCTACAGTGGCCTTCAAGGACAAGAGCAATTCTAAATTTTAAACAATGCACCTGATGACATTCCAAACACATGGATGCCTTCATAAGACTTGCCTGCTCAATGTACAAAATGTACCATTAATATTTGTAATTCTCCGCTCAGGAGGATAATTCAGATTATTGGCAGAGGTGATTTTACACCAATGAGGACATATTTATGAATGAGGATATTGATTTTAGCTAATACATTACTTAAAATGTTACACAATGCCCCTTTAAGTGATATTGTTTTGTAAATATAAGTGTTAAATCGCTCTATATTCATCTCTATCTATCTATCTATCTATCTATCTATCTATCTATCTATCTATCTATCTATCTATCTATCTATCTATCTATCTATCTATCTATCTATCTATCTATCTATCTATCTATCTATCTATCTATCTATCTATCTATCTATCTATCTTAAACCGTATGCACAGTTCATAACACAGGTCTCCCAGTCATTCAGCTTTGCAGTAATTACGAGATATAAATTTGAGTATCCCGCTCGTTTTTATCCAATCAGGAGACAGAGCGCTATAAAGAGGCGGGGTCTCTGTGCCTGTGAACAATGACTCGCTGCTCTCCATCGCGGCACTATCTGATGAAGACGGCTGTGTGTTCATGTGGGGGTGACGTGGGGACGAGGGAGGGGACTGCTAACTGCTAGTCACTGACAGGGAGTTAGCTAAAAGGACCAAATCACTTACCGAACCTTTAAGGACAAGTTTTAAGATTTTGGCTTCATTGGTCTCATTATGGAGGCGAGTTTATTTCTACAGCACAGTTCAGACACAAGGCCTTTCAAAGTGAAAGAAATACATCAAGATTAGAAATTGCATTTAAGAGATAGTAAAAATGGGATCACCCTTAGCTCAGTTGGTAGGGCGTCCCCCCCCCCCCCCCCCCCCCCCCATGGGCCTCGGCCAGCAGCGGACCCGGGTTGGATTCCAGCCCGGTCGTGCTCTGCATGTCACTCCCCTCTCTGCCCCATTTCACCTCTGTCCCTACACTATCAATAAAGCATAAAAATGCCAAAAAAAATATCTTAAAAAAAATAAAAATAAAAAGATAGATAGATAGATAGATAGATAGATAGATAGATAGATAGATAGATAGTAAAAATAAAGTAAATACATCAAGATGAAACACACACACATACACACACACCTAAACACATACACACACACACACACACCTAAACACACACACACACACCTAAACACACACACACACATTAGACATCATGTATGCTGATCACATTTTTATTTTACGTTTTGATTTGACTTTGTTCTCCTGTTCTGTGTGTGTTCCAGGAGTGGTACACAGGCAGCACTAAGGCCGTGTGTGTCTGGCTGACTGACAGACTGGACCTGCAGCTACACATGTACCAACTCAAAACACTCATCAAAATCGTCAAGGTAATTACATACAGTCATATGAAAAAGTTTGGGAACCCCTCTCAGCCGGCATTATAATTGACTCTGCTTTCACACAAAAAAAGATAAAAGTGGTATGTCTTTCATTTACCAGGAACAGCTAAGTACTGGGATGTTTTCCAAACAAAGATTTTTTTGAAAAGTATTTAGTTTTATGAAATTAAATAAAATGTGAAAAACTGGCTGTGCAAAAATATAGGAACCCTTGTGGTCTTGCTGATTTTAATGCCTGTAACGGCATGTAAAACTGAGGACTTTAAACACAAAATTGGTTGGCTTATGTTGTTAAGCCTTGAACCTCATATAAAGGTCAGTTTAATCATGATAAAAGGCATTTTAGGTGCCTAAATGCAAGTTCTACTTCTCTTTGACTTCCTGCAGAAGTGAGACAGAATGCGATCATCAAAACAGCTCCCAAAAGATCTGAAAAACAAAGATTATTCATTGTCATGGTTTAGGGGAAGGCTACAAGAAGCTTTCCCAAAGGTTTCAATTGTCAATTTCGACTGTAGGGAACGTTGTCAGGAAATGGAAGGACACAGGCATAGTGGCAGTTAAACCCAGGCATGGCAGACCAAGAAAAAAACAGGAGCGGCATAGGTGGAGGATTGTGAGAATGGTTGCACACAACCCACAGATCACCTCCAAAGACCTGCAAGAACATCTGGCTGCAGATTGTGTATCTGTACATCGTTCTACAATTCAGTGCAATTTGCACCAAAACATCTGTATGGCCGGGTGATGAGAAGGAAGCCCTTTCTGCGCCCACGCCACAGATACAGTTGCATGGAGTATGCAAAAGCTCATTTAGACAAGCCAGCTTCATATTGGAAGAAAATGCTTTGGACTGATGAGACAAAAAATAAGTTATTTGGTCTTTATAAAAAGCAGATGTGTTGGTACAAATTGCGCTGAATTGTTGAACGACGTACAGATACACAATCTGCAGCCAGATGTTCTTGCAGGTCTTTGGAGGTGATCTGTGGGTTGTGTGCAACCATTCTCACAATCCTCCACCTATGCCGCTCCTGTTTTTTTCTTGGTCTGCCATGCCTGGGTTTAACTGCCACTATGCCTGTGTCCTTCCATTTCCTGACAACGTTCCCTACAGTCGAAATTGACAATTGAAACCTTTGGGAAAGCTTCTTGTAGCCTTCCCCTAGACCATGCCAATGAACAATCTTTGTTTTTCAGATCTTTTGGGAGCTGTTTTGATGATCCCATTCTGTCTCACTTCAGCAGAGAGTCAAAGAGAAGTGCAACTTGCATTTAGGCACCTAAAATACATTTTCTCATGATTAAACAGACATTTCTATGAGGTTCAAGGCTTAACAACATAATCCAACCAACTTTGTGTTTAAAGTCATCAGTTTTACATACTGTTACAGGCATTAAAATCAACAAAACCACAAGGGTTCCTATATTTTTGCACAGCCAGTTTTTCACATTTTATTTAATTTCATAAAACTAAATACTGCTTTTCAAAAAATCTTTGTTTGGAAAACATCCCAGTACTTAGCTGTTCCTGGTAAATGAAAGACATACCGCTTTTATATTTTTTTTGTGAAAGCAGAGTCAATTATGATGCCAGCTGAGAGGGGTTCCCAAACTTTTTCATATGACTGTATAAAAGTATTTATGAGAGTGTGTGTGTGTGTGTGTGTGTGTGTGTGTGTGTGTGTGTGTGTGTGTGTGTGTGTGTGTGTGTGTGTGTGTGTGTGTGTGTGTGTGTGTGTGTGTGTGTGTGTGTGTGTGTGTGTGTGTGTGTGTGTGTGTGTGTGTGTGTGTGTGAAAAAAACAGTCTGAACTCATAATGAAAGCATAGAAGACGAAGTAAAGACAAATCAAAAGGCGTTGGAACGTCCTTGAAAGATGCAGCAGCCGCCGAATAAGTGCTTTGAAAAGGCGTCAAGAAAACGAGCGAGAAAAGCTGCTCAACTGTGCTGTACGACCTTTTGTCTTTTCATAGTTTTGCAAACACACACACACACACACACACACACACACACACACACACACACACACACACACACACACACCTAAACACACACACACACACACACACACACACACACACACACACTAACTAAGTAACTTGAAAGAAACTAGACAAGGAATTATAATGGCTTCTGAAGGTAAAAAGCCCTTTATGCTTTTGATATATGGATAAAAGAGAGTGTCTACTTGAGCTGCAATCTTCACGCTTTTGTCCCAATATGGCCGCTGCCTTCTTCTTTAGCTTTCTGCATTCCTAAGATCATGGGCACGCTGTTAGTAGCTTTCATTTCAACGTGAGAAGCTTTAGAATAATTTGAGTGAAAAAAAAAAACACTTAGTTTCCTGTAATTTGGTGAATTTTTATCTGAAATGTTGTGGCTTTTCTGTAGCGGTTTACAGTGGGAAATTATAAAATATTGATTTCTGTAAAGGAAAAGACAACATTTAGATAGCGGGTGAGACAGGTATAATGGAATACAACGCAGTAAGACGGTCAGGCATTCTGTATCGATTTCAAGCATTAATTCTCAGGGATTGTTAAAGTCAACTACAAATGTATTATAGAATGAGACCATTTTAAAGGTGGAGTCAGTGATTCTGGAGAACGCTTGTTGTCAAAATCACTCCTTGTCAAAATCAGTGAATATCTCCTCATGATCTGCTACCTGTCTGTACTGTGTGTGCGCTGGAACATAATCCAGTATTAATACACAGCCTAGACTCTGTAAACAGGCATTTTCCTAGCTACGGTGGGCCTCCTTTGTTAACATAGGCTTTGTTTAACATACACGTTTACAGAGCCCAGGCTGTGTATTAACATTGCATTTGTTTTCAGTGCACTCACAGTAACTTAACTTAAAATCTTATCTGTTTTCTCTCCCCCGCACACAAACACACACACACACACACTCTCACTCACTCACTCACTCTCACACTCACACACACACACACACACACACTCTCACTCACTCACTCACTCTCACACACACACTCACTCACTCTCACACACACTCACTCTCTCACTCACTCACTCACTCCCACACACACACACACACACACACACGCTCACTCACTCCCACACACACACACTCACTCACTCACTCACTCACTCACTCACTCACTCACTCACTCACTCACTCACTCACACACTCACTCACTCACTCCTCCCACACACACACACACACACTCACTCACTCTCACACACTCCCACACACTCACTCACTCACTCACACACACACACCACCCCCCCCCACACACTCATTCACACACCCCCCCCACACACACACACACACACCCACACACACACACTCACTCACCCCCCCCCCCCCCCCACACACACACACACACACCTTTAACAGAAGGCGTATCGTGACTTCAGGCTACAGGGAGTGTTGGACGGAACGCTGAACAACAAAAGCTACGAGACCGTTTACAACCGTCTGTCTGTGGAAGAAGCTACAGCTGCTGTGAAGACTGGAGACGCACTGCAGGGAATCAGTATGAGAGACAGTGAGGAGGAGGACGACTAGAGAGGGAGACAGGCAGGGGGAGAGAGAGACAGGCAGACAGGGGGAGAGACAGGTAGGTAGGTAGGTAGGTAGGTAGGTAGATAGATAGATAAATAGACAGACAGGCAGGCAGATAGATGGATAAATAGATAGATAGATGGATGGATAGATAGAGGGGGAGAGACAGACAGACAGAGAGACAGACAGGGGGAGAGAGAGACAGGTGGATAGCTAGAGAAACAGGCAGACAGACACAGACACACAGACAGACAGGGGACAGACATACAGATAGGGGGAGAGGCAGACAGGCAGACAGGCAGGGGGCAGATAGATAGATATATACCCTACGCTCTCTCCCCCTACAGCAGCCATACTCTGATGATGTCATTATGTACAGTAGAATGTGGCGATGTCGTCAGAATCTTTTGTTTCATTTGACAGTTTGTTTGTAGCTTATTGTTCAAAACATGGCACACACACACACACACACACACACACACACACACACACACACACACACACACACACACACACACACACACACACACTCACACTCACACTCACACTCACACTCACACACACACACACACACACACACACACACTCACACACACTCCTCGACTAAAGACAGTTATTTTTTCTCAGGCAGGGAGCTTAGAGTTGTAGAGGTTTCTATTTATTATCAAAGTTATACACCGTCACCTCTTTGAATGTTACTTTAAAGTTGTGTTGTTTTGTTCTTCGGCTTTATCAGCCTCATTTGGTTAAATGTTTGAATAAGAGTGAACGTCCACAGTCCTGCCAACATCCCCTAAATGCCAAAATGTTCATTATTATTTAGTTTTTGCGAAAATTTCAGAAATGAATAGAAAAAATACACAACCAACTCAGAAGGCAAGGTTTTCTTTCTGAGTAATAAATTGGATTAAATAACAGTAAACGCAGACAAAAATGTGGACTCTCAAAGGTGCTCCGAGGAACTTTCAGTTTGTGTTAATTCTAGCACCCCCCTTTGGACAAAAGCGGTAGTGTTTTTTACTACGCCAGCTGTTGTTCCTGGGTGAGCGTATACCCATGACAAAAGGCATAAAGAAAAACTATACAAAAATAGCATTCTTTGCACTGATGGTCTCGTTTGCTGTTACATGTAATGTATGATCATCAGAGGAAAAATTTGATTATTTCAGAATTATTTAAAAGTTCCTCGTAGCAGCTTTAAATAACTTGTTTCACCTTTCTAATGGTTCAGAATCACGGCTACTTTGTAGATCTGTTGTCATCTCTGTTTATTGTGGTAAATGCTGTTGTTGAGAATTATTGGTAATAAAATTGAGCGATTTATTGGGTGATATGGTCGTACCGCCTGATGTGCATCATATCAAACATCGATCAATAGTCTTAGAAAATGTGCCAACGAAACGGAAAAATATGGATTTTTATATATATATTTAAAAGGAACGTCCTAGAAGAATGTGGATTTGTTCTTTAATCTGATGTGTTTTAAAGCCATAGTGCGTAACTTCTGACGCCCCCCCCATGAGGAATTCCGAATTATTACAACAACACTGTTGGTGAGATGAAATGAGATAAGCCTTCAATGATCGCGCATGGATTTTATACCTTCTGCTGTACGTCCAGGTTTTTTTTTTCTTAGCAGTAGAATCAACAACTGAAACATTTCTTGGGCTCTTCTTGGGGATTTTTCGGAGCTCCTGCACCAGTGTCAGGGGGGGAGGGGGGAGACACCAGTTTGTAAACGCTGCCATACTGAGAAATACAGAGAGAGTTTTGTGGAGCTGATGGGCTTAATCACCTTTGTGTCAACTCGTTTAGGCGATGGCTTGAATGTAACCGACATTCATTTTATAAGAAAAAAAAAGTTACGCACTATAGCTTTAATCTGACCAAATGTCTGTTGTCGTTCAGTAAAATAAAAACTTAAAAGTCTTACCTGTAAAATGCATTGTAGGTCTGCGATCGACTGTGTGCAACAATGTGTCTAACTGTTTGTGTGCCGTTTCAAAAAGCCAAAAAAAAAACTATGAGGACAAAAAGCGTATATATGAAGATGAAGTATATTTATATTGTCTCACTGTGCACCTGCTCTGCTCAGGTGTCGGCCCTAAGTGTCACGATTAAAAGTGTTTTTAAAAGACCCGTGGTTTTAACTCCTGAGTTTTTATTTTCTGCAAGTGACTCTCTCTCTCACACAGAAATACACGCTCTCTCCCTCTCTCTCTCTCTCCCTCTCCCTCTCTCTCACCCTCTCTCTCTCTCCCTCTCTCTCCCTCTCCCTCTCTCTCTCCCTCTCTCTCTCCCTCTCTCTCTCCCTCTCTCTCTCCCTCTCCCTCTCCCTCTCCCTTGCTCCCTCTCTCTCTCCTTAACGCTCACTCACTCACTCACTCACACACACACACTCACTCACTCACTCACTCACTCACTCACTCACTCACTCACTCACTCACTCACTCACTCACTCACTCACACACACACACACACACACACACACACACACACACACACACAATAAATGTCCTATTTCTTTTTTTAATTAAATATACAGTACACTTTTAGAAATAGGGGGTATTTTAGGGTCCAATTCTGTCCCCCAAGGTACAATCCACAGTAATATGTACATGTTGGATAGCCATAGAGATACATACTGAACATGGACCATTTCTTTCAAATGTTAAAGGTGCAGTGTGTAGCATTTAATGTCATTTTTCAGAACAGACTTGGTAGAAATGTTATGGGTTAATAGCTTAGTTTGGTGGGTTAGTTCTTGTCTGGTTATTGTCAGTTTAGGAGAATCCTAGACCCTGGCCCCCCTGACCATAACCCTAAAACACCTGCACAATAAAATGGAACCCTCAGTGCGTTTCCATGGCACAACTAGATTGGATTAAGACATATACCGGACTAGACACTTGAATGGACCTTGTCACAGTCTTGTCTGAGTATACATGGCCTTTCAGGAATCGGATAAATGTCCGATGCCCGGCTGTCTCCACTATGCTAGGTGGCGCTGTAGCCCTTTCAACAAGTGGTTATAGAGCCACGTCCGGTTCCCTTCCGGCAGCAACCCTACTATTTTTTTACGTCGTCTCCTTCCACTTCCTTGTGAAATCCTCCGCAGGGATTCTCGAGCTAAGTGCAGAACGAGAACTCCGATATGCGATGTCCGATCCCTGTATACATGCAGAGAGAAAGCCGACTATGAACGAGTTATCTAGGTGTTCTTATCCGACTTCTCTTGTCCGTTAATGTGCCAATTTGTGTGCGAAGTAGATCGGATGAAGGTGTTTACATGCATTTTATAAGTCCTGTTGAAGTCTTATTCCTTTATTTACCCGATTATGAGTCTGCATGTAAACACACTGAGAGTTGGACGAACAGAAAAGCTGTCCAGTCTGGATTGGAGCACATCATCGCAGACAGTTTCAAAATCTGGTGGAGTGGCTGAAAACAGAAGAGTTGAGGTTGCTAGGAGCCTTTGAATGCTCCTGGTTTTAAAATGAATATACACGAAACTATGGAGATTTCTGATATCTGGCAAAATGGAAAAAGACAGCAATATTAATTCAGTATAATAAATAGAATCTATAACCTGGATTAATAATTCAATTAAATCCATTTTCCTTTATTTAAAGGTGCAGTGTGTAATATGACATCATCAAGAAAGTTCTACAAAGTTCTAGAATGCAACGCTCCCTGGATAACCCCAACCCTTTAGAATAATAACAGAAGCTACAGTGGCCTTCAAGGACAAGAACAATTCTAAATTTTAAACAATGCACCTGATGACATTCCAACTATGACACTTCCAAAATGGCGGTGACAAGGCCTTGGTCCAAATATGGAGAAATATGGACATATATGAAACCCTTTCTAAGGGAAAAATAAATAATTAAAAAAAGAAATTCAGCTATTATGCACTAAATTAAACGTACTTATGGATATTATAATTATTTTCTACAAAATCTGCTAGGAAATAAAACCCAAAATTCTACACACTGCAGGTTTAAGAAGTGGTCATTGCGAATTTTCCTTTTTTTTCAAAACATGATCACTGGTTAAAAATGGCTGAATTATCCATAAAGACGAACTCTGCTGTTTATTAATACATTATTTTATTCTTTTATTTTGAAGAAAAAAGAGGCCATTTTTAACATCAAGCCCAGAGGACTGCAGAAGGTAACCATCTGGCTAATTCTGCCATTTTTAGACCCGTGTTTGTTCTTTTACTTTGAAAAAAAACAAAACAATAGCAAATTGTTCGTGAATGAAAATGTAAAACTGAGCAACTTATCCCCCAAAATACATTGAGTCTGATGATAGACAATTAATTAATTTCTCTAGTAAAATATAAACATCTTAAATAAATAAAACATGAAGAACCAGAGATATATTATTGGTTTTAAGCTCATATTTATATATTAACGAATAATGTTAATGCTCTCATAGAGACATATTCAAATGAGTGGTAAATGTAACAGACAGAATCCTAATTGGAAGCTGCGTTAGCCTTTGTAGACTGAACAGGGCAGGGACTCAAAACACATCTTTAGTAGGCCTACACCTACTGCTTAAAAATGCTCGAAATGTGTTTTTATTACGTTGTTGCTCATAAAAAAGAATGTTGGCAAATACAATATAATGAGACCAAGACAATGCTGTGTGTGTGTGTGTGTGTGTGTGTGTGTGTGTGTGTGTGTGTGTGTGTGTGTGTGTGTGTGTGTTGGCGCGCGCATGAATTTCCCCTTACTTCAACAGAAGGACGGTGTTTCTCAAAGTCAAGGGCATCACTGTTCAGCTTCGATAATCGCACTAAAGCTACATTACGTGTTGCTTGTTTATCAATCCATTCTGATCTTTTTTTCATTCATCAACTAAGGCCTACTACATTTTTTTCTCGATCCTGTATAGTATAGCCTATCTATGTATTTCGCTTTCGGCTTTCGGCTTGTTCTATCTGACCGTCAAAATATGTTAATAATAATTTTGAAAAAGCGTTTCGAATTCTTTACTTGAGAAATGTGTAGGCTAATATTTAAACCATTGTTGTATGAAATCAGCTACAGGCCAAATGAATGTTTTAAGTCCAATTGGCTATCCATACTGCTAAGCAATGTAATGTCGTTCTGCTGTGGTTATTATGTCGCTTATCAGGCCCTATATAAGCGCTCCCTCTCATATAGCCTATCTCTCCATCTACCGTTAAAACCTCGTGAATGACAAATTCAGCATCAAATCCAATCACTGTCTACCCTGCTTTGAACACCAGTATGACACACACACACACACACACACACACACACACACACACAGTCTCTGAAATTTGTGTGCTTGGATTTTTCTCTGCGCGCAAAAAGAGCCGTTTGTTTGCATAGGAGAGAGCGTGGGTCATCTCTATCAAACGTTGTGTCCTTGGCACATATTATATCAGAGTTGGGCGAGAATTATTTTTAATTTATTATTTATTATTATTATTTTGTATTTCTTTGCGTTCTTTAAAAAGAGAAAGAAGGTATTCAAATGTATTTATTTATTTGTTTATTTATTTATTACCGACGGTGGATTTCTATAGAAATATTCTCGTGCGTAAAAGAAAGAGGGAAAAAAGGCGATTGAGTCAAACAAGTCTATGATTCAAAATGCATTAAAAGCTTCACTCAAAACATATTCATTAAAACAACCAGTTCATAAATGACAGTAGACAGTACAATATAATACTATGTCAGACAGTACATGAATATAACAAGACCGCCGATGTATATAGGATTCTGCTGTATAAAAGAACCGCAAAAATTAAGGAAAAAAAAGTGCGCAGGTGTTTTCTTAAGCATATTTCTATCAGTCTGATTTATCTATATCTATCTAGAACAGTCTGCTCTGTCGTGGGCGGTTATTATCTAGACATAGTATATGGTGTGTAAAAAAAAAAGACGTCTAAGTCAAAGTGTGTGAATCAAAGCCCAGGCTGAGAGAGAGAGAGAGAGAGAGAGAGAGAGAGAGAGAGAGAGAGAGAGAGAGAGAGAGAGATCGGTGACTTCAAATCCAATATTCTTTTTCTTCTTCACTTCAATATCTTGATCCGTTTTGTCTGTCTCAAGTTCACCCCACACGCGCCTTCTAACAGCTCTTGCGTTGTTCCTCTGAAAAAAAGTTAAAAAAAAAAAAAAAAAAAAAAAGGGCTCGTGCCAAAAAAGCTGCGTCCCAATTCTGATCTTAAACCTCCTGACAGCTGGCAACCCCCGTGACCACAAAAGAAAGAAAAAAAAATCTATCTTTCCATCTCTGATGTCACGCGTAGCCACAAGGGGACCTGCATGGGATTTACCAAATACCTTCCAGTTGCGCAGAAGTCCTGCCAAGTACAGGGACAACCTTCTCCACCTTCTCCACCTCCTCCCGTCTCTCTCTCTCTCTCTCTCCATCGCTCCTTCTCTCTCTCTCTCTCTCTCTCTCTCTCTTTCCAACGGCGACAATTGCACGCAGAGAATCGACGGAGAAGAACTGAGCAAATTATCCAATATTCTAGCCTTCTATCTAGGCTACTTTTTTTTAAAACGCTCTCTCTCTCTCCATCTCTCTCTATCTCCCTCTCCCCCCTCTCCATCTCTCTCGCTGCTTCCTGGACCGTAACGATTGGGCGAGGTCTCGGCTCTCCGCACGCCGTCTATCGAGCGAGTTTTACGGCCATCAATAAGCGAGAAAGGGGTTGGGGGACAAGAAGGCTGGAGGTTTTTTGGATAGATAGTGATAGTGTGTGTGTGTGGTTTCCCGGGTAGACGATGCCCTTGGGTGCAAGCCTGTGAGTCGCGCCTACTACTCATTCCTCTTTGGTTAAGTTTAGTTTATTCCCACATATTCAAAACAGCCTTTGTCATTTAGAAGAAATAATTCCACGATATACGGACACTTTTATGGACAATTCTGGACGCTTGAAATGCATGCTGTGGAAGCCCAAATAAGCTCTTAAAAAAATATTTTTTTTATTGGTGATTCGTCGTTGGAGTTGGAGGTGATGGACGGTCCTTTTCTCCGACGCAGCCCAGCGGGGATCCTGAGCTCCCCTGCCGCCTCAGGGAGCCACATCTCGGGCTCCGAAACCAGCAGCAGCAGCAGCAGCAGCAAGACCCTCGCCTTCTCCATCGATAGGATTATGGCCCCCACCGTCAAGTCAATACCTGGACTGACAAACAGCTGGTTCCAGGCTGCGGCGTCTCCCATGGGGGGGAAACAACAACAACAACACCCGGCCGATGTGTGTGGTGGTGCGCCCTCGCTGCATTGCATGATCCCGCTGGTGCCATTTGGGTACGAACACAGCCATCACCATAGACTGAGCATCAGCGCGCTCGATCCAAGCAACTTCGACGCGACTAATTCTTCTTCTTCTTCTTCTTCTTCGGTGAACACAAATCCAGCAGCAGAGTTTTTGGGTTTCGGTTTGAACTATAAGAACAATCAAGAGGACAATTCTTCTTCTTCTTTTTCTGCTTCTACGCATTTGAACCAGAACAATTCAACATCCATATCAGGCCAGTACAAACTTTTCAGACCGCGCGTGGTCAACCCGGCAGCCATGGGAACGGCCGTGTGTTATTTGAACTGCGGTGGAAGTGGGGGTTCGGATAGTGGTGGTGCTACGAGCGCTTATCAACCGCTCAATCTCAATCTACACCCGATGGCCTCGTATTTTCTCACCGCGAGACACAAGGCTTTTTTGGCGGAGAAGACGGGCAAAGCAGTGGGAGTGGGGCACCATATTGGACAGCAGAATCAAGCCAGTGGAGAGCGCTACCAAGTGTCCAGTGTGCAGGCGTTCAAAGAGCTCACCCACAGCCAGATTCAGCACTACATGAAAGAGCGAGATCACATTCTCAACGATAAGATTTTTAAAGGGTCGGCGGTGGCGGTGCACGCGCAGGCCAGGCTCAGTGGCACGTGCCCCGGACAGAAACCCAAAGTGTTCACCTGCGAAGTCTGCGGCAAGGTGAGTGGTTTACTTTTTTTTTTTTAATTATTTTTATTATTTACACGATTTAAATGTACAGATTGATAAAGATAACTAACGAATGAAATGCAAGGAGAGGCATAAAACTCAGTCGGATTTGTTTGAAGTAATTTAAAAATGTCATTTATAAGTTAAGTTATCACGACAAGAAAACGAAAATCATAAGACAACATAACACTGATGTATAGGCTACTCAAAAAAAACAATATATTTTTTTTTACTACGGTATTTAGGTGTTTATTTGACTAAACCTTGTCTGTTTGCGTCTGTATATTTCTCCTATACAACCACCTTTAACGGCCATTATCTCAACATTAGTTTCAATACTCAACTTCTAAATTACTCATGAACTTAAACTTTTCATAATCATTCTTAGAACTATTCTGGAAGGCTATTATTATTTTTATTTGTAAAATGAAAAAAGGCTGCGTCCAAAATATTTTCAGTAAAAACTTTGGACAAAATAAAAAAATGGTTTTAATGTCCGTCGCCTATAATCAACATGGCAACGTTTCATGATCATATCTTTAACTGTTAACACTTTTCAACCGGCGTCTTTCACTTTCCATGTTGCCTTACGTCACAACATCATAACGACAATAGTCTGACTCTTACCCAATGCGCATTATCCACATAATTAACAAAATAATTCATAAATAGCTCAGGTAAGGCAAGTTTATTTCTATAGCAGAATTCAGACACAAGGCAATGCAAAGTGCTTTACAGGAGCAAGATTAAGATACATAATACACATTAGAAAAGCCAATAAATAGAAATAAAACATTTAAAAGCGAATGAATAGATAAGAAATAACAGAAATAGTTCAAGTCAATTGCCATACAGTTAAAATGAATCAGTTACAGCTATGTGTACAAATATGTATTCGCAAAGATTCAACTGTGACATGTCGTGATGGAGTTTTTACTTTGACGGTTAAGGAAAAACATCAAATTTGATCTAAGAATGCGATAACTTCAAACGGTCTTTGGAGGGAATGCTTAAAAAGTAGTTCATAGATGTTAAGTAGAGTGCGCCATGTTAGTTGTTTATTTTATTTTGTCTTTTGTTTGCGTGTTCACTTTTTCGTAACCCCCCCCCCCCCCCAAAAAAAATAAAAAATAAAAAGTATAGTTCATAGATTGTGAAGGACAGGACGGATGGTAAATTAAAATACCTTATGGTCAAATAACTCAGGAATCATTCAATTATAACCATTAAAATCATCTGTATTCTCTTTAGAGGGAAATTAGCTGACTGTACAGATTCAGAATAATTCACTTATATATACGCGATGTTATTTGTTATAAAGAAATATAAAGAAATCAACATATAGACACACACATAATAGTGAATCTTACTTAATCAACCTTACGTGAACATAAAAGGGGATTTTTCAAGATAAAAAAAATAGGCTACGTGTTTGTTGATTTGTTTTCCTTAACATTTCCGGATATTCCTTAAAAAATAATATGTGTTCATTGCACTATAGTCATTAAATCCGTTTACTTAATTTATTTATTTCCGCATTCTCTAGCTATATTGAGCCTCCCTCCGTCGCACTTTTTCGCGTATGTCTTGTCACCCTCTCCATAACGCAAGGCAAGTTTATTTCTATAGCACAATTCAGACACAATAAGGCCATTCGAAGTGCTTTTCAGGGGGCATAAAACACATCATGATATAGACATTAGAAAACCCAAAATCGCATTTAAGAAATAGTAAAATCACAAAGAAAATTTATCACGATAAACGATTAGCGCCGCCCGCCGCCCATTAGAAACCATTAGACTCTCCATAAAGAAAACTGAAATATTGACCTTTAACCTTTTTGGACACAGACGCGCTTAGAAACACCAGGATTAACACGCTTTTAATTAGATCGAGACAATAATTTATTCATGGGTCGCGCTCCAGACATTCTTTATGACGACACGTGTTAAAGGCGTATGACGTGTGAGTGTCTTAATAACGGTGCGTAGGCTAATGCGTGCGCAGGTTTTAAATGGTTATTATTATTATTATTATTATTATTATTATTATTATTATTATTATTATTATTATTATTAATAATATTATTGGGTTTAAAAATGGCCCCGTTAAATTGAATGTATTGATAGCCTACTCAATTGAAATTACATCTGACAGGTTCTCCTTTGACCCATCACTTAAGAGAGATGTCTTTTTAATAGTGGCGATTCTGCAGTTCACGTGGGTTTAATTAGCTATTATGCTGCCTAACGTGTCTAATAATAGCCTAAATGTCTATCTGGGAAAAGCGCTATACAAATCACATGTCCTATTAGCCCTTTATTAGTAAATAGACTCAATTTGATAATCGGTAAGCACTTGACCCTTAACGTGGTATAAAAGGGTTTTTTATATTAAGGTGGATATATGACCGAATTGTTGTGACATTTATCCTGTATTTTGGCGAAAGTGAGTCAAAGTAAATATCCATATAGAGCCCTTTATTATTTTAACATCTATGGTCACTCATTTAATGTTCTAATAAAGTAGCCTCTAGCCTACCATATTGCTTTTGAATTCAATGTTATTTGAAGGAAATATGTTTTATTGTATAGGAACGTATTCACGGTGTGTTTGAAGATTTTATTTCATTTTTCTTATTTTTATTAAATGGGCTTGACTTATATAGCGCTTTTTTAGCCGGTTTTCTCAGCCCTAAAACTCACACACACACACACACACACACACACACACACACACACACACACACACACACACACACACACACACACACACACACACACACACACACACACACTATTCTTATTAATGAATTCAATTATTTTTCTCTTGCAGGTGTTTAACGCGCACTACAACCTGACGCGCCACATGCCCGTGCACACAGGCGCGCGGCCGTTTGTGTGTAAAGTTTGCGGCAAAGGATTCCGACAGGCGAGCACGCTGTGTCGACACAAGATCATACACACTCAGGTAAGACACACACACACACACACACACACACACACACACACACACACACACACACACACACACACACACACACACACACACACACACACACACGTCACTTATTCACTACAAACCTATACAAGAGAGACCAGTTTATGATCATCTATATTAAAGCCTTCTTTCTATATGTATTTGATTTGAATGTATTCCTATATTAACAAAACTTTAAATTTATTTTTATTTACTATTGACAATGAATGTTGGTGACAAAATAAAAGCCTGATCAGGAAGTTGCACCATTTCATCGTTAACATTAGGCTACTATAATGAATTGGTTTACGATTATTATTATTTTTTGCCACTATATATATATATATATATATATATATATATATATATATATATATATATATATATATATATATATATATATTATATATATATATATATATATATATATATATATATACTTTTAAACTTTCAACATAAAATATTAAAATGAGCGAATATTATATAAATCGGATATACGCCACGTTACTCGCGGTCATCTGTAAGGCTCTGGGTTGGTTTGGGATTTTTACATTGTGTAATAGACAACGTTAGTTTAAAACCAAATATATATATATAGCCTTATGCATTTTGTTGTTACAGTATATATGGGGTTAAAATTATAGTTAAAACAAAGTCACATGAACTATGCCATTTTCTATACTCTGCACTTTATCAATGTTCACAGTAAATTGAAATCTTGTTCAAAAACCAATCCTATAGGCCTACAGTTGCATTATGAGTAAACTCAAAGATCACTTTTTGTCTAAATAAATATAAAATATAGTGAAATCTGTTGTGCTTTTTGTTAAGGATAAATGCTCTATGGCTCGTGCCTCTTGCCTCGCGCCCTCTCGCCTGTTTGTTGTGTGTGAGCTCCTCTAGTGGCGACACTGTGGAAAAACATCCTTAATGTAATAAGCCTATACCTTTACAGCTCTGGAAAAAAATGAAGAGACCCCACTCCAAATGTTCAGTGTCTCTCGTTTTACTGTTTACAGGCATATGTTTGAGTAGAATGAACATGTTGGTTTTATAATATAAACTACTGACAACATTCCTACTAAATTCCAATACATTTTTTGTACATTAAAGAGCATTTTCAATAAGTAATGTAGAGATGAAGATTGAAGAAAAATCCAGACTGGTCTCTTCATTTTTTCCGGAGCTGCATCTGGCATTTGGTTCACTCGTAAATGTCCCCCTAAATGTCCGAAAATATTGAAATTGCTTTTAATAAAAACAAAAGGCAAAAACAGTCAATCATATTGTTAAAAAAGTAAAAGATGACGTTTTTAAATGGCAATAAAAAGAAGCAAATTAAAAGTAACTAGTCAGAAGAGACTGCCGGCTGCTGTGTGTGTGTGTGTGTGTGTGTGTGTGTGTGTGTGTGTGTGTGTGTGTGTGTGTGTGTGTGTGTGTTTAAAAGCCTAAATCTGTCTAAGTGCTATGTAGCCTAAAAAATAAATTGTAAAATCCCTGTAAATATCTCTAAACAATCTTTAATATTTACAACCGATGTGTTTGTTTCCCAAAATAGAAATAAACACATTTTAATTTTTTAAACAGACAGGCAGATCGTCCTTCATTCTCTCTCTCTCTCCCCCATCTCTCCCTCTCTCTCCCTCTCGCTCTCTCTGTCTCTCTCTCTTTTCTCTCTTTCTATCTCCATTGTATTTTTAATCACTTTATTGTGTGTGTGTGTGTGTGTGTGTGTGTGTGTGTGTGTGTGTGTGTGTGTGTGTGTGTGTGTGTGTGTGTGTGTGTGTGTGTGTGTAAAAGCCTAAATCTGTCTATGTGCTATGTAGCCTAAAAAAATCAATGTAAAATCACTGTAAAAATCTCTAATATTTAATCTTAATATTTCCAACCAATGTGTTTGTTTCCCAAAATAAAAATAAACAAATAAAATTTAATTTTTAAACAGACAGACAGACCGATCATCATTCATTCTCTCTCTCTCTCCCCCATCTCTCCCTTTCTCTCTCTCTCCCTCTCTTTTCTCTCTCTCTCCCTCTCTTTTCTCTCTGTTTGTCTCTCTCTCATTTCTCTCTTTCTATCTCCATTGTATTTTTAATTACTTTCTTTATTATTTTCTCTCCCCCCAATAGGAAAAGCCTCATAAGTGTAACCAGTGCGGGAAAGCCTTTAACCGCAGCTCCACACTCAACACGCACACGCGCATCCACGCCGGATACAAACCCTTCGTCTGCGAGTTCTGCGGGAAAGGATTCCACCAGAAAGGTATGGAACGGAATGAATTGTTTTGAATTTAAAAAAAATATATACTTTCCAGATTTCTAAGGACATTGTTTAAACTAAAGGTAAATGTTATGGAAAAGATTAAAAAAAAAAATCATAAAAGGTGTCATGAAGGTCACTTCAGCGCTGAGATATAGTCCAGGAAAGGCTGCCATATGTTTTTTTTATTTTTCTGCTTTCATCTGCAAAATATATTGACTGAACTATTTCTGAGTAACAATTAAGGTTAGATACTGCAGGTGATTTTAGGTGAACAATTTGTATCTTATAAATTAAATAGACAATGGAGGTAATAACAGAATATGTTCTTTTAACATCTTTACTAAAATAACTTCTGTCCTTGTTGATGCACAAACCCCCAGCTTAATGTTGTGAGGAATAATATATGAAAATATAGTTTAGATTAAATGTAATTTTTACTTGGAAAGGTGAAATAATCTTTGTGCCCTGAGTAGTGCCCCTGACTCCTGGAACAGCCTACAACATCAAATTAAAATAAATACACTCATAACTGTTAACCAATTTAAAGTTATTATTTTGAATCAGCCCCACTCCACTTGTAACTGTTTTAATTAGGCTATTGTTCTATTTTATTCAATTGATCTGAATGTTTTAATTGTTGTTGTCTCTTTGTAAGCTTGTTGTGTATTCTCATTGTATATTGTGTATCTGTCTCGACGTCATTGTAAAAGAGGGTAACCTCAATTGATCTTTCGAGAATAAATAAAGGAAAATGAAAATGAAATGAATGAATGCGTCTGCAGGTAAATTCCTGTCAGGTTGAATAATAGGCTATTGACTCCCACCCTGCGTTACAATCATATTCCAATCCCCACACTTTCTGCTATTTAGTATGGTAGAAAAAATTATTTACGATGTCCTAATTCTTGTGGTCAGATTTAGTATGCTTTAAAAATACTTAAATTTCTACTGTGTACACGTCACATCGACGGAGCCTCCATGTGAAAACAGACGGAGATGCGACGGATATAAAAGCAAGAGGCGAGATCACGGCACAATGTTATGATGAAATAAAAGAGTAAAAGTTTGTGCCAAGTGTATGCCTACTGCATCCTAACTAGATTATTTTTATGGTCAGATGTAGTATGTAGAATAGAAAAAAAGAAAGAGGATGAGATTTGGAACGCAGGGAAAATTAGAGAAAAGTGAACACACTTTTCACAAGTCAAAATGTGCCCAGATTGTTACCTGAAAGGCATAACCCAGGGCGAAATAAACCACCTCTTCCTTCCAATCATTTTATCAACTTATCTCCTCTCTTAATAAATCTTTATTAATTTTTTTTTTTCTTTATTTTGATTTATGAGTTGACCTCAATATTAAAAAGCATATCCTGCAAATTATACCTAAACCTTCAGATAATTTTCTTTTAAGTTCCAGAAATGCTGTCATTTGGTTGTAATGATGTATGTAAGTAGGCTCATTCAAATGTGCTTTTTAAATTTAGTGTTTATTTTTTATTTAGTTTAATTTTCCTTCTCTCTTTCCCAGCCTCAAGGTCAGAATAATATTACGATTATGATTGATACGAATGAAAACATATTGCTTCAACCAAATAGGCCACATGTATTTTTCAGACCTTGCTTTAATTCATTGCTCATTTTATTGTGAAGTAAATTATTATTAATTAAGATTTCTAAAAACATCTAAAAGGGAGAAAATACTTTTATTTTAAAGGGCTGGCAGTTCGTAGATATCTAACCTGTGACATGACTTTGCTCTAAGGGGGAAACAAGGCGAACATATATATTGAGAATATAAATCAAAGGTCTGATTAAACTGTGTCTGTTTGCGTCTGTATATTACTCCTATACAACCATCTGTATCTCAACATTAGTATTTTTCTAATGTCTCCCCATTTCAACTCTGTACTATCTAATAAAGCTTGAAAATGCCCAAAAAATATCTAAAAAAATACCAAACTGTTTAAAATCACAACATTTCCTTTCTTAAATTCTAAATCCTCCTACCAAAAAAAAAACTGTCTTACAAAAAATATTCAAAAACAAAAAAGACTGCAGTTAAATAAAATAATTTAGAAAAGATTAAAATATAAAATAAGACAATGTTTACAATAAATTATTATTATTATATTTTTTTAACTTTTTTAACATATTTATTACTCCTCCTCTATGGAGGTACTACTATTTATTCACTAGGCTAAGCAGAGATTGTTTTTATCTGCCATATGTCGAGTACGGGCTGATGCTGTGTGTGTGTGTGTGTGTGTGTGTGTGTGTGTGTGTGTGTGTGTGTGTGTGTGTGTGTGTGTGTGTGTGTGCGCGCGCGCGCGCGTGTGTGTTTGTATATTGTATGTACTGTTGTACCCTGATGCTCCTCCACATATGAAGTTCCTAACGGAAGAATAAAGTTCTTTGAATTTGAATTGAAATTGAAAAAAAAGACCAAAAATTGTGTAAAAAAAAAACCACATTCCTTTCTTAAATTCTAAATCCTCCCTCCATTCTTTTCCATTTTGTTTTCTCACAGGAAACTATAAGAACCACAAACTGACCCACAGCGGGGAGAAGCAGTTCAAGTGTTCCATCTGCAGCAAGGCATTCCATCAGGTGTACAACCTCACCTTCCACATGCACACGCACAACGATAAGAAACCCTTCACCTGCCCCACCTGTGGCAAGGGCTTCTGCAGGAACTTTGACCTCAAGAAACACATCCGCAAACTCCACGATGCGGTCGCGGCTCACACGCCCGCACAGGAAGCATGAGAAAGACAACAAAAAAAAAAATTTGATTTTTTTTTTTTTTGGGGGGCATTTCTGCTTCATTAGACCGATTGGAGAGACAGAGTTGAAATGGGGCAAAGAGGGAAAGACATGCAGAGAACTGACCCGGGGCGAGATTCGAACCTGGGTCTGTTTTTTTTAAATATATATTTTGTTTTGGAAATGTCTCTGGTCCAATCAAATTACTCGGACAGAACCAACTGCTGTATCATTTTTAAATTTTTTTTTTTGGGGGGGGGGGGGGGGGTTCCATGCTTCATTAACAGTGTTGAGAGACAGAGATGGAATGGGGGTAGAGAGGGGAATGACATGCAGCAGAGAACGACCCGGGCTGGATTCTAACCCGGGTCTGCTGTGAAGAGGACTGAGACTCTATGGGGAGTGTGTCCCAAGACTATTAACACTTTAACACACAACACAAAGCACACCAAAAAAAAAAAATCTCAGATGACATTGTTGACAATCGTGATATGGCGAAACCTTTGGTTGTGTGGAGCTGATTCAACCAGAAACCTCAGTATTTCCTCAAATTCTGTTTAAATCCCTGTTTAAGAAAGCCGCATATTTTTTTTAAAGATTTTTTTTTTTTTTTGCATTTTTATGCTTTTTATAATAGACAGTTTGGAGAGACAGAGGTGAAATGGGGGCAGAGAGGAGAATGACATGCAGAGAACGACCACGGGCTGGATTCTAACCCGGGTCTGCTGTGAAGAGGACTGAGACTCTATGGGGATGGGGGGGGGGGGGGGGCTCTAACCACTACACCATGACACACATTTCAACACAAAGCCAATACAAACTAATAATAATAAAAATAATAGTTTTCTTACATTACAACGACTGTTTAAAATCAGGCGTTGATTAAACTCAAGTTGGATATACAGCTCCGGGGAAAACATTGAGAGACCAGATTTTTCTTCAATCTTCATCTCTACATTACTTCATGAAAATGCTCTTTAATGACAAAAAATGTTTTGGAATTTGGTAGAAATGTTGTCAGTAGTTTATATAAGAAAACCAAAATGTTCATTCTACTCAAACATATGCCTATAAATAGTAAAAACGAGAGACACTGAACATTTGGAGTGGTCTCTTCATTTTTTCCCAGAGATGTATATGATGAGGTTATTGTATGTTTTGGTCAAGATTTATTGAACTTAAAACGTAAGACATCCGGCCCGACGAGCTCCACAAAGTCTGCCATTTTGAAAATATGAATTTCTTTCATTTGAATACAACTACATTTCCCAATATGTCGTCTTAAATGTGACCCAAAAAAAAAAACCTTTCCTCGACTACCCCTTTGGCCTGTTGACCCTAAACGTAACCCTTTACTCTCACCCTTCAATTGCCGTTAGGACACTTCCTAGCTTCTCCAGTCCCCCACTATTGCCCCTCCAACCTAATCTGACCCTAGGCTTTGACCTTTGACCTGTCTAGCCCTGAAAATCGACTTTAAAAAGCTATAGTGCGTAACTTTTCATATAAATTAATGTTGGTTACATTCAAGCCATTGCCAAATGAGTTGACATAAAGTTGATCAAGCCTATCAGCTCCACAAAACTCTCTCTGTATTTCTCAGTATGGCAGCGTTTTTAAACTGGTGTCGCTCCCCCCTGACACTGGTGCAGGAGCTCAGAAAAATCCCCAAGAAGAGCCCAAGAAATGTTTCAGTTGTTGATTCTACTGCTAAATAAAAAAACCTGGACGTACAGCAGAAGGTATCAAATCCAATGCGTGATCACTGAAGTCTTTTCCTCATGTAGATGCACCAACAGTGTTGTTGTAATTACTCAGAATTCCTCATGGGGGTCGACAGAAGTTACGCACTATAGCTTTAAATTTTAATATATTAAACAAACAGGTTTCAAACCAATATGTTAAAGCCCTCGGTCTGCTGTTGTTCTTGATTTCAATCTCAGGATTATTGTAAAAAGAAGAAGAAGTGTTTTATGATATTTATTTTAAATTGTACCGCTGTTTGTCATGGTGACGGTTATAGTTTTTTTCTTTTCGGGGTCTCAAGTTGCAGATGCTTTAAAAAAGAATAAATAAAATCAACTGTATGTGTGTGATCATGATTTATTTTTTGTTGATATACATTTAAAATCACTCTATATTCATACAGCAATCACTTTAACATCTATCTATCTATCTATCTGTCTATCTATCTATCTTAAACAGTATGCACAGTTCATAGCAGGTCTCCCAGTCATTCAGCTTTGCAGTAATTGACAGATAACATTTCTAGTATCCCGCCAATATATTTTTATCCAATCAGGAGACAGAGCGCTATAAAGAGGCGGGGTCTCTGTGCCCGTGAACGATGACTCGCTGCTCTCCATCGCGACAAGACGGCTGTGTGTTCATGTGGTGGTGCTGTAGGGACGAGGGAGGGGACTGCTAACTGCTAGTCACTGACAGGAAGTTAGCTAAAAGGACCATATCACTTACTGAACCTTAACAAACCCTGCATTCCAATACCCATACTTCCATACTATTTAGTATGCAAGAAAATGTAGAAAATGTAGGATGTCCCAATATGCACGTCAATTGCAGTATGCCAAAAATACATACATGCCCCACTAACTCCAATTGCATTTTGCAGCATTCAAATCAAATCAAATCAAATCAAATCAAATCAGTTTTATTTGTATAGCCCAAAATCACAAATACATTTGTCTCAGTGGGCTTTACATTCCATACAATATGACACCCTGCCCTTACACCCTTAGCTCGGCTGAGAAAAAACTCCCAGTAAAAAACCCTTTACCGGGATTTAAAAAAATGTAAGAAATCTCAGGGAGAGTGGACAGAGTAAGGGATCCCTCTCCCAGGACGGACATGCTGCAATAGATGTCATAAGTAGAGAAAATCACGAAGGAATTTGATCATTGACCAGGTGATTACATGGTAATACTAAAGTAAAGTGCGAATAGTGTGGATGCAGGAAGAATTCGTCTTTATTCTCGACATTTCTCAACATAATGAAAAAAAATCTTTCTTATCTGATTTTTTTCTATCTCCTGTGGCCCTAAAACTCTTCTGTACTTTAGTATGTAGTAAAAAGAAAAAAGTATGTGATTTGGAACGCAGGGAAAGACTCTCTAAATCAATTGAAAAAACATTTAGCAAAATAAAATCATTTCAACCACTTTTAAGTTAATGTTGTGACATGATAAGCTTTTTTTTCATGTCAGAAATATGCAAAACTAGGTCAAAATGTTTTGACTTTTTTATTGTAAAATGATTGCAGTGTTGTCAAAGTGAACACAGACACACTACCATAAACACACTTAATTTATGCACACACAACTCAAAGTGTACAGCAACACAGTGTAAGTGCATGACATTGGCAACTAGTAAATCTACAGTTATACAAACAAGCAACAGCGACCTGTCTGTATGTAAGGTCACAGTAACCTTTGACTTCTAAAATAAGTTCAGTCCGCCCTCGAGTCCCGCTGTAAGTTTGAAAAACATCCCTCAAAGCGTTCATAAGATATGGGGTGGTAGGATGAACTAGACCAATATATGACAATAGACCTAGAAAGGCAGCTTAAACCTGCAGTGTGTAGAATTTTGGGTTTTATTTCCCAGTAGATTTTGTAGAAAATAATTATAATATCCATAAGTACGTTTAATTTAGTGCATAATAGCTGAATTTTTTTTTTAGAATTATTATGTCCATATTTCTCCATACTTTGGACCAAGGCCTAGTGCCGCCATCTTGGAAGTGTCATAGTTGGAATGTCATCAGGTGCATTGTTTAAAATTTAGATTTGTTCTTGTCCTTGAAGGCCACTGTAGCTTCTGTTATTATTCTAAAGGGGTGGGGTTACCCAGGGAGCGTTGCATTCTAGAACTTTGTAGAACTTGCTTGATGATGTCATATTACACACTGCACCTTTAAGTTCCCAGAGCACCTTATAAGTGTTTGTCCGGCCCTGTCCCCTTAAAATAACGAAACAAAATCAAATAAAAAGCTTATGTTAAAAAATATAAATTAATATTCATTTACACAGTCACAATAGTACGGAGCCCCTGAAGTGACATGGCGAGAAAAATTAAAAAAATAAAAGTACTAGTGGCCCCTAGATCTAAAAAAAAAAATAAAATAAAATAAATAAATAAATAAATAAATAAATAAATAAATAAATAAATAAATAATAAATGAATAAATAGCCTACATAAAGAAATATATAGATTTTATCCATTCACAAATTCACAATAGTAGGAGCCCCTGAAGTGACATGGCGAGAGAAAAAAGTTGGTGCGCACCAGACAGTAATTTATTTTTTTATTTTTTTTGCATACACGTCACTTTAGGCTCTCAGTACAGTAGTGCAGAAAGACAAGCACATAGACAACATAGAAACATGTTAGTTTCAATACATAAAGCCTAAACACTTGTTACAGATGTGTCCAGGGAAGAGTCTCGTCATCACAGTGCGACGTGTAGCAGAAGGCCGTGCCTCGGTTCCGGGCGCTGATTGGTTGAAAGCCTTCAGCGCTGTCAGCAGACGGGCGCTTGTTTATAACATGCGATCAGCTCTTAAAAGCGGACACATTCACCTTAGCACCGCCCGCAAATAGACCCAATCAAAACGAACCCAACATGTAGAGAAATGTCAAGAATAAAGACGAATACTCCGACATGCTATTGGAGTTATTGGGGCATTTATGTAGGCTATGTTCAGCATACTACAATTGACGTGTATGTACTGGGACATTCTAAATCTTTTTTCTGGCATACTAAATAGGGAAGTATGGGTATTGGAACGCAGGGGTATTCACTTCAGGAACAACTTCAGAAACATATTATATCATGTGTCTCTATTAAATATCGCTTCTAACTGTTATGTACTTTAAGCAATGAAACCGCCCGTGTGGGGTCGCGCTGTACACACAAACAAGCGCACCTCTGTCCTGCAGGAAAATTCCATCCATTCCATCGACATCACCGGGAAAAACCTGGAAGTCTGAGGGTTTAACCTTCAGAATAAAATACAATACACTACCTGTAAGTAACCATAGCTCTATATAATCTACTTTATTTTGGTGATATAGATTAGTTTACATTATGTTGGTAATCTATTCACGTTACCAACATATATTTCTAAATGTTTGAGAATAAATTTAGAGGTATGAGGGGAACATTTAAGTCAGACATGTAAGATGGACACAATTTTGCGATGAAAGATTTTAGACGCAAATGTTGAAATTTTTTTTTTTTTTTTGGTAGCATAATACAATTCAAATGAACACAGGTATACTCAAATGGAATACAATAACATTAGCTAGGTATCATTTATTAATCTTAAAAAAAAAAACCGTACAGTGCATTAACATAACATTAGACAAGTGAGTTTTATTTTGAAAATAATACCGGACGTGGATTAGTGTTCTCTCGTGTGTGTGTTATGTGTGTGTGTGTGTGTGTGTGTGTGTGCGTGTGTGTGTGTGTGTGTGTAAAGTTGCAGCTCTGTCCTGTGTGAACCGTGAAGTTGCTTGAGGCTCGGCTGTCTCACCTCTGCGTGACTCTCCACAAACCGGTCGAAGAGGTGAGTGAGTGCGACCCGCCACTGCACGTGCGATCAATGAATCAATGAATGATCAATCCATCTATCGATCAATGTATCTATAACTTTTAAAACTGTAACTTAACGTGTGTAAAGAATGCGACTGGATTGAAGGTTAGAAGTATTTTGTAGTGGACCAGCTAGACCCCGGAACTTGATCCATGTGGGTCTTCAATGTCTGCCCATAACATTCCCACACGCTAAAATCACCTATTAACACCTGTTAACCGTGACTCGCGAATCATTGTTATTGGGGGTTAGATGTTACTGCTACGTTACCTACCCAAACATATCTTAAAAGTTCCTCGTTGCACCTTCTCAAACAGGATTGATAGCCTACCTAGCCTGCGTAGTTTGGCTGGTTTAAAAATAAATGTTTCGGGGAAATGTTAGGCTACTGTAGGCTATTAGCAACTGGTTTCCTAACATGTGGTTCGGGGTCCCATGAGGGGCCTTCAAGATTCTGAATTTTTGTCAAAATCACTTTTTTTCCTCCTCACGATCCACTACCTGAGCGTGTGCTGAAAAAAAAACTAGTGTTAAAGGTTCAGTAAGCGGAATGGTTATTGTGGTTATTTTAGCTAACTTCCTGTCGGTTACTGCAGTTAGCAGTCCCCTCGCTCGACCCTACGTCACCACATTAATGCACTGCGGTCTTCAAGCTGCGAGTTATCTAGCATCATCTCAGATCCATAAGTGTGATAAAACATGATAAAAACCATCAAAACAGACATTGGGAAGGATTTTTACCTGCTCCGAAATTGTAGGCGCATAAACATTCACCCATCTGTTGCTCTGGCGTAGCCTGGTGCTACAAGACCATCGTACTTCATTTCATTTGTACAGAAGGTCTGGCAGTGCTGTAATTGGCAAACGTTCACTCATGGAGGCGGGTGTCTGTTAAAGTTTAAAACTATTGGATCTGCCCAGTGCCACTCTGGATTAACCAACCAATCGCATAACGTTTGGTCGTCACGTGTGTCATGAGCCGGCTTCTGGCAACTGAAACTGGAGCGTGACTTCGACGTCATCGTTCTCAGCCACTCGCTCTGTTCGCTGATTGGACCGGCTGTCGAATCTCCAGCAAAACTGGGAAATGGCCTGTACACCCAGACTGACTACTGAAGGGAAAATAAAATTTGGCCGGAAGTAGGCGGGCAGGCGGAGCCAGGCTAGCTCTGGCGTGCACCGGCAGTGAGACCATGGAGTGTAGATACTATATATGAGTGCTGGTTTGTAGCGTTCTCTCTTCTGATTGGATAAAAATTTCGGGATACTCCTATAAGTTTATTTGCCGATTACTTGCAAAGCAGCTGACTGAGAGATCGGCTTTATGAAACATGCACATTATGTAAGTGATCACTGTATGAATAAAGAGCGATTTAACACTTATATTAACGTAAATAAACCGCTTACTGCACCTTTTAATAGATGGCCCCAGGTTCTGTAAAATGGTTTTAAACAAACTGTGTGTAAATGAAGATGGGCTGTAGCTAGCAACATACCAGTGTACAGCGCCTGTAGGCTATGTATTAACACTGGATTATTTTGCAGCGCACACACAGTACAGACAGGTAGCGGATCGTGAGGAGATATTCACTGATTTTGACAACAAGCGTTCTCCAGAATCACATACCAGAGCACAACAGAAAGTGGAAAATAAACAAGTCTCAACGAAGCACACAGGAGGGCTTAGTGATGTCGTACATTTTTGTCTTCTGACTGTCAGTCTAGGGAGGCTAAAGTTACCCATTGACTCCCAGTATTTGAGCTAAGCTAACTATGTCAGCGTAGGCAAGGCTAACCTTACCCATTGACTACCATTATTTGAGCTAAGCTAACTAGCGATAAGCAACCTTTTGCCCATTTCTTCTTCTTCCTCTAAAACATGTTGGGATATTCCTTTAAAATCAAAAATTCCATGACTAGAGAAATGCACTTTAAAGCTGCAGTGTGTAGAATTTCGGGTTTTATTTCCTAGCAGATTTTGTAGAAAGTAATTATAATATCCATAAGTACATTTAATTTAGTGCATAATAGCTCAAAAAAATGTTTTGAATTATTTATTTTTCCCTTAGAAAGGGTCTCATATATGTCCATATTTCTGCATATTTTGGACCAAGTCCTAGTGCCGCCATCTTGAAAGTGTCATAGTTGGAATGTCATCAGGTGCATTGTTTAAAATTTAGAATTGTTCTTGTCCTTGAAGGCCACTGTAGCTTCTGTATTTATTCTAAAGGGTTGGGGTTACCCAGGGAGTGTTGCATTCTAGAACTTTGTAGAACTTTCTTGATGATGTCATATTACACACTGCACCTTTAAAAAAAGGAAAACTGGTTCCAGAGATGCACCAAGATGGTAGTTTTTGTTGCTGTCTTGCAAACACACTCACTCACTCACTCACTCACTCACTCACTCACTCACTCACTCACTCACTCACTCACTCACTCACTCACTCACTCACTCACTCACTCACTCACTCACTCACTCACTCACTCACTCACTCACTCACTCACTCACTCACTCACTCACTCACTCACTCACTCACTCTTTTACTCACTCACTCACTCTTTCACTCTTTCACTCTTTCACTCACTCACTCACTCACTCACTCACTCACTCACTCACTCTCTCTTTGACTCACACACATACACACACACACACACACACACACACACACACACACATCTGTTAAATGTGTGACCGCCATTTTAAAAAGTACCCCGCTTTTGAGACATAATTGAATCATAATGATTGTTTATGGTCGTTTATTGATTAGCTCTCAGTAGAAAGCACCTGTTGTCCTGTCAGCAGCTCTCTCCCTACAGCAAACCTCACCTGACTCTCTAGCATGCTTTAATCAATGACTGAAGAATATACTCATAATGCAGCACTGCCATGCGTAACCTAGTTGCATATTACCCAGCTGTGTGTGTGTGTGTGTGTGTGTGTGTGTCTTAAGCGTGTGTGTGTGTGTGTGTGTGTGTGTGTGTGCGCGTGTGTATGTGTGTGTGTGTGTGTGTGTGTCATGTTGAGGCAAACTGTGTTGTGAATTTGTTGTTTTTCTTCAGTTTTTTACAGGTAATGGAACTGTTTTATAAACCCTTGTCCCATTGTAATAAGATATAACATTGTCTTTTGCAGTACTACTTAGCAGTGTGTGTGTGTGTGTGTCTTTCCTAAGCAGAGGTGTGTGTGTGTGTGTGTGAGTCATGTTGAGGCTCCTCAGGCACCATGGTAGACGGACACAGAGCTGTGTGTCCATGCGGTTTCGTTCGGACCTCCATGGAGACCCCCCCCGAGCCGTCATGGCTATCCGCCGAGAGGACGTCAATCCCTGGGAGAGACGGGCGCCGCTCGCCCCCCGGCACGTCAAGGAGCTGACCAACGCTGGAGTCAAAGTCCTGGTTCAACCATCCAACCGCAGGGCCATTCACGAGAAGGTGAGGCACGCAACAATGGATCAAATCAAATCAGTTGTATTTGTATAGTCCAATATCACAAATAGACATTTGCCTCAGTGGGCTTTACATTCCATACAGTATGACACCCTCTGCCCTTACACCCTTAGCTCGGCTGAGACAGGTAGTGGATCGTGAGGAGATATTCACTGATTTTGACCAAAAAGTGATTTTGAAATCAAGCGTTCTCCAGAATCACTGACTCCCCCTTTTAAGAGTTAAAAGAAGTGTGTGTGTGTGTGTGTGTGTGTGTGTATTTTCTTAATTACATATCCTTGAGCCCTGTGTTTCTGTGTGTGTGTTTTGCAGTACTACATGCGTGTGGGCGCGGTGGTTCAGGAGGACATCTCTGAAGCCTCTCTGATCATCGGAGTGAAGCGGCCGCCAGAAGAGAAAGTTCTGCCAAGGAAAACCTACGCATTCTTCTCACACACTATCAAAGCTCAGGAGGCTAATATGGGCCTACTGGAAGACCTACTGACTAAGGTAAGACAGACAGACAGACAGACACAGACACAGACAGGCTCGCGCACTCACTCGTTCACTCACTCACTCACTCACTCACTCACTCACTCAGACAGAGGCACACAGACAGAGAGACACATTATTTTATTATTTTTATGTTTTACAACTGTACTTAATATCGAACTTGTATTTTGTATTGTGTTTTATGTGTAACTGTGTTCTGCTGTCCATCTTGGCCAGGTCTTCTTGTAAAAGAGATTTTAATCTCAATGAGACTAACCTGGTTAAATAAAGGATAAATAAAAAAACAAAAAACAAAGACAGACACTCACTCACTCACTCACTCACTCACTCACTCACTCACTCACTCACTCACTCACTCACTCACTCACTCACTCACCCAGACAGAGACAGACACTCACTCACTCACTCACTCACTCACTCACTCACTCACTCACTCACTCACTCACTCACTCACACAAGCACACGTAAAGTTGCCCACAGTTTATTCAATAACTCATGAGAACTGTAGCCAGCTTAGTTAGTCAGTTAGTTACTCATTCTAAAAGACACTGCCTTCTAGAGCCACGTTCTGAAGGCTATTTGAAAAACACAAGGTTAATGTTTGTTTTTAATCTGTTGTAACACTGTCTGACATTGTGTCACTTTTATCCCATAACGTGTGACTGTTCCCGTTTCTCTCCAATGTTTCTTTAAAGGAGCTACGACGAGGAACTTTTTTAATATTTCTGAAACAGTCTCATTTTTTCCTCTGATGATCATAAATGACATGTAACAGCAAACGAGACCGTCAGTGCAAAGAAAGCTATTTTTATATAGTTTTTCATGATGCCTTTGTCATGGGCAAACTGGCTGGCAGACAAACACAGAGTAACAAACTAAATACTGATAAGATAAGGCAAGTTTATTTCTATGGCACAATTCAGACACAAGGCCATTCAAAGTGCTTTAAGGCCAGGACACACCGGGCTGATAATCGTGCGTTGAACATCGTCAGAGAGTCTGGAGGGGGCGGGGACGCATCGGCAGACTCCATTTTCTGGCGACGGTCGGTAGTTGGTGTGTCCTTGCCTTTACAGGGGCAGAAAATACATCAAGATTAGACATTAGGGGGGCGCCCTTAGCTCAGTTGGCAGGGCGCCCCCCCCGGCCCGCCGGGCCCAGCAGCAGACCCGGGTTCGATTCCCGCCCGCGGTCGTTCTCTGCATGTCACTCCCCTCTCTGCCCCATTTCAACTCTGTCTCTATCAATAAAGCATGGAAAAAGCCAAAGAATATATAAAAAAAATTAAATAAAATTTGAAAATAGCATTTTCATAAAAACATAGAACAGATACAGGCAGACAAATTGCCAAAGCGAATAATAAAAATAAATAAATACATGAATAAAAATTAATTAATATATATATATTTTTGTTAAATTAATTAAATAATCAAGTAAATAGATAAACGTACAGGTTAAGAGTGAATCATGTCTAAACAAACTGTATTGTGTCACTTCAGGAGGTTCGTCTGATCGACTATGAGAAGATGGTGGATCCTAACGGCTACCGGATAGTAGCCTTCGGTCAGTGGGCTGGAGTCGCAGGTAGGAAAACTTCAAGCGTGCGTGTGTGTGTGTGTGTGTGTGTGTGTGTGTGTGTGTGTGTGTGTGTGTGTGTGTGTGTGTGTGTGTGTGTGTGTGTGTGTGTGTGTGTGTGTGTGTGTGTGTGTGTGTGTGTGTGTGTGTGGATTCATTAAAATATACCAAAAAGAAGTGTGTCTCAGTTGTAAACATTGAAATGCCCTTATAATGTACACTTTCAATTTCTCCAGTTGACTGCATATTGCACATGTTGTAAATTATGTTCTTCATATTATATTATTATATATATATATATATTATTTATTATATATTTATTATATATATATATATATATTATTTATTATATATATATATTTATTTATTATATATTTATTATATATATATATATTATTTATTATATATTTATTATATATATATATTATTTATTATATATTTATTATATATATATATATTAAATGTATTTACTTTAAAAAGTTAATTAATTTCTGTGTGTTTTTACATGTACGGTGCTTCATATCAAATTACTATTTAATATTATATTATATATTATATTATATATATATATATATATATATATTTGTTTTTTGCATTTTTATGCTTTATTGACAGTGTAGAGACAGAGTTGAAATGGGGCAGAGAGGGGAGTGAAATGCAGAGAACGACCGCGGGCTGGAATTGAACCCGGGTCCGCTGCTGGCCGAGGCCCATGGGGGGGGGGGGGGGACGCCCTACCAACTGAGCTAAGGGCGCCCCCCTATTAGACTTTTAACAGGATTAATCTGTGTTTATTTTTTGTTTCAGGAATGATCAACATCTTGCACGGGTTGGGTCTGCGGTTCCTGGCACTGGGACACCACACCCCCTTCATGGTGAGAGATAAGACTCTGGTTGCGTTCCGAATCGCATACTTTCTACTATATAGTATGTAGAAAAAAGATTTAGGATGTCCCGATTCTTGTGGCCAGATTTAGGATGGTTAGAAGTACCCGGATGTCCTACTTCATGCGGCCAAGATTGTTAGTGTTGAAAACTGCATCCTATTTGGGCGATTCTGACCCACAATCCAGTGCGCACGTGAAGTGACGTCACATCGACGAAGCCTCCATATGAAAACAAACGGGGATGCGACGGATATAAAAGCAAGAGCCAAGATCAAGGCGCAATGTTATGATGAAATAAAAGAGTAAAGTATGTCCCAATAGTATGCCTCCTGCATCCTAACTAGATTCTTTTTATCATCAGATGTAGTATGTAGAATAGAAAAAAGAAAGAGTATGCGATTCCGAACGCAACCATAGTTAATCTTTTGTATTTTTTCAGAAAACCCTCAGGAGATAAGGACATGTATCCTAGATGGCCATACTCATCAATGGATTAAGAAATATTTAAAAGTTCCTCGTAGGCCCATTTTTTAATTAAAAAAATTATGATTCTTATGACATCACTCCCTGTCTTTCCTCAGCACATTGGCTTTTGTGCAATGTTTTTAATATAATATATAAAGTGGTAAATGGACTTGTATAGCGCTATATCTCCGTTTATCACAGACCCAAAGCGCTTTACATTGTTTTTGTACACATTCACCCAGTCACACACACATTCATACACCGATAGCAGCAGCTACCACGCAGGGTAGGCTTAGCACTAGGGTGCTAAGCTAACTAAGCTAACTATCAGGAGCAATTCGGGGTTCAGTGTCTTGCCCAGGGACACTTCGACATGTGGCGGGGAGACGGGGGATCGAACCTCCGACCCTGCACACCAGATATAACCTAAATAAGATATTTTCTAGGATGATTCTTATGATTCTGTGTCTGTCCCCAGCACATTGGCATGGCCCATAACTACAGGAACGTGAGCCAGGCCATCCAGGCAGTGAGGGACTGTGGGTATGAGATCTCCATGGGACTGATGCCCAAATCCATCGGACCAGTCACCTTCTGTTTCACTGGCACTGGCAATGTGTCCAAGGTACAAACAGGGCTAAACAAACACACACTGTAGCACACACACACACACACACACACACACACACACACACACACACACACACACACACACACACACACACACAGGAGTTGGAGTACGGGAAGTTATTTCTCCATTATATTTTTATCATAGAATATATTGAATTAACATGCACATTTGGAAATATCTAACTGATTTAAAAAAAAAAAAAAAAAAAAAAAAAAAAAAAATTCTATTGATGGAAGTTGATGGAAACATACTGTATGTCTTGTTTTTTACATTAAGAATGAAAATACTGTAAAAAAGATTAAAAAAATAAAACACTGCCCCGCCCAATGGCCTTCTGGGAATTGTAGTTTTTCACGCTCCATTTCTTCTTCTTCTTCTTCTTCTACGTCTTTATTCCTGCAGGGAGCCCAGGACATCCTGAACGAGCTTCCTGTTGAATATGTGGAGCCGCTGGAGTTAAAGGACTTCTCTGAGAAAGGAGGTACAGAATGGACACTCACACACACACACACACACACACACACACACACACACACACACACACACACACACACACACACACACACACACACACACACTGAGGGACTAATAAAGGATTATCTTATCTTATCTTTATCACACACACACACACACACGGAACATGTGTGTGTGTGTGTGTGTGAATAATGATGTTATGTGCATCAACAATAACCAACACGCCTCGGAGCTGCATTGGAACAATAAGTCTTAATACGTTTATCAACTCATCTGCTTTTACAACTGGCTACAGCAGCCCGCCATGTCACCATGGCAACTGCAAAATATCCACACAGGGGACAATGATGCAAGAGCTAACTGAACTGCTATCTGAACTTCATGAAATACTGTTCACACAAGAACACATATCAAGTTCCTCTTTGGTTGATCCCCCGTCTCCCCGCCACATGTCCAAGTGTCCCTGGGCAAAGAGACACTGAACCCTAAACTGCTCCTGATAGTTAGCTTGCACCCTGCGTGGTAGCTGCTGCTGCTGCTATCGGTGTATGAATGTGTGTGTGTGAATGGGTGAATGTGTACAAAACAATGTAAAGCGCTTTGGGTCTGTGGAAAAACCAGGGAAAAGCGCCATTTCCTATTAACTTTTCAATAATCTAGTTGTTGTGTGTTGATGCGTTGTCAGATATGACCAAAGTGTACGCCACGGTTCTGAGCCGACATCACCATCTGATGAGGATCAGCGACGGACTCTACGATCCTCTGGAGTATGAGAACCATCCGGAGCTCTACACCTCTCACTTTAGAACCAGCGTGAGTCCATACTCACTCACGCACTCACTCACTCACTCACTCACTCACTCACTCACTCACTCACTCACTCACTCACTCACTCACTCACGCACGCACGCACGCACGCACGCACGCACGCACGCACGCACGCACGCACGCACGCACGCACGCACGCACGCACGCACGCACGCACGCACTCACTCACTCACTCACTCACTCACTCACTCACTCACTCACTCACTCACTCACTCACTCACTCACTCACTCACTCACTCACTCACTCACTCACTCACTCACTCACTCACTCACTCACTCACTCACTCAGACATTTTATTAATTCTCTCTATCATCACCTTTCCTCCTTCCTTTCCTTACCATACCTCCTTTACTTAGTTTCCTACATCATCCCCCTTTCTTTGCGCTCCTTTCTTCTTTGACGGTGGAGTCAGCGATTCTGGAGAATGCTTGTTGTCACTTTAATCCAGTGTTAACACAGCCTAGGCTATGTAAACAAAAGATATGTAAACAAAGCCCCCCACCATCACTAGCAAGATGCCTATTGAAAGGGACTAGTATTTGTCTAAACACTGGATTTTATTTCAATGCACACACACACACACACACACACACACACACACACACACACACACACACACACACACACACACACACACACACACACACACACACACACACACACACACACGCGATCCTCTGGAGTACGAGAACCATCCGGAGCTCTACACCTCTCACTTTAGAACCAGCGTGAGTCCATACTCACTCACTCACTCACTCACTCACTCACTCTCTCTTACACACACACACACACACACACACACACACGCACACGTACACACGCACGCTCACCCTCACCCACAGCTGCTCCTGTCAGTCACTCTATTTCAATCCACAGCAGTAAACCCGTGCTGCTTGACGAGGTTTCACAACATGTTCCATGTGGCATGTTTAAGGGTCTATTCACACTGGGAAAGTCCGCTAGTTCACTTGCTTTGGTCCAGACCAAATAGAGTTTGGATTTTTTTTGCTTGGTGTGGTCCACTTTCACATTGCCCCTTTTGTGAGTGAACCAGCATTACGAAGCAAAACCACACGTGATCTGAGGTCATTCATTCATTGGACAGACATTCTGGGGTGGAGAGAAGCAGGAAGAACGAAGTGAAAACTGCAAAATATATATATAGTATGGGGTTAAAAATAATAAAAAGGCCTACATCTAGCCTATAAATAAAGAAGAAAAACATCAAATTATTGTTGTTTCATATGGTTATAATGTGTAGCCCTATGACAATGACACATTATGCGAAACACATCGAGACCACCTCTTCAGCTGGGTTCTCGGAGCGCTTGTTTGGTCCGCCCCCGAGTGCGATTGCTGTATTCACACCTGCATGACGCACCGAAGGCAGAAGTGCATCTGAGTTCGTTTCAACCGAACTAAACACGGCATGTGTGAAATGAATACACCCTAAACCTGCACATCCACTGAAGGAGAGACCAGAATATTCAAGGGACTAAGCAGACATCCCTCTCAGTCCATGCTAGGGCTGCATGATATCAGGAAAGCATGCAATCTGGCATAACACTCTTGAATATTGTGATGACGATAGATGAAATGAAAAACACTTATCCAGAAGGGACTGAGGTTTTGCTTTCAAATAAATTCCCAGGTTAATTACACCAGAATGAGAGCAACGGCAATCGGATAATAACCTTACTGACAGTCTGACTTGTACTCAGGTTTACTGTTTAAACTGTAAAAAAAGAAATGCATCATCACAGACAGACAGACAGATAGATAGATAGATAGATAGATAAATGGACAGACAGACAGACAGACAGACAGACATACATATATCTAGACACAAAGACCGACAGACAGACAGACAGACAGACAGACAGTACATGGTGTTGTAATTAACTATGGATGGATGGATGGATGGATAGATGGATAGATGGATAGATGGATAGATGGATAGATGGATAGATAGACGGACGGTCAGACAGACAGACGGACAAACAGATAGATAGAATGCTGTACATGGAACCCTCCCATTCTAAGTGTTGTTATCCTCCTAACCTCAGGTGGCCCCCTACACCACCTGTCTGATAAACGGTATATTCTGGGACCCTCCTCACACCCCGCGTCTCCTCAGACGGCTCGACGCCCAGAAGCTCATGAGACCGCCCAAGGTCCGTAAAACCGCTACCGAGGGATCACCAGTCCTACCACACAGGTAAACATTCTGGAATAGTTTGTTACTGAAGACTCACTTTTGTTGCATTGGCCTTTAACACAAGTTGAGACTTCTTACTTTTTTTTTCATGTATCTTATATGTTGTTTTGTATTCTCTCTTGTTCAGCATTTTGATCAACTTATGATGTTTTTAAATGGGCTATAGAAATAATTTTGACTTTGACTTTATGAATACATTCAGATTTAAAGGTGTAGTCAGTGATTCTGGAGAATTCATTTCAGGTAGAACCATTAAAGCTGCACTGTGTAACTTTGGGTGTGTCAGAGAAGTGAAACATTTTCTAAAGTATATTCTCATAACTGAATTAACAAACTTTTCCTCACAGGGAAAATATGATCCCTGGAACACTGTTTGAAGTTAGAAAGCTTCCTGAAAAGTTACTGTTTCACTGTTGTTGTTTACAGTATTACATGTAGAGTAAATATATTTTGTAAACTGTAAATCCCCCTCATCTGAAACTGCATAGTGCACCTTCAATATGTAAAGGTAGAGTCAGTGATTCTGGAAAATGCTTGATGTTCAAACAAACGTTTTGGTAACACTTTATAATAACTATCCGTTGTAACTCGTTAATAGATCATTAGTAAACTCTTAATTAATGATTATTAATGATTTGTTAAGTGTTTGTTAGCAGTTTGTTAAGGATTTATAACAATGGTAGATAGTTAATAGCTTAATAATTGAATCAGTTCATCTGGGAGGTAATCCGAGATACCGACGAGGCTGAAATAGGCTATAGACTATACACAGTACATGGGCAACTGAGGGCAGCCCCATTTTCAAATAAACTCAATACACACTGTGCATGCCTTGAAACTGCATCAGTTAATCTCGGATTACCTCCCAGATGAACTGATTCAATTATTAAGCTATTAACTATCTACCATTGTTATAAATCCTTAACAAACTGCTAACAAACACTTAACAAATCATTAATAATCATTAATTAAGAGTTTACTAATGATCTTGATTTTTCGTTTTCCAGAATCACTGACTCCACCTTAAGATCATTATTTCACCAGATGTTCCATGAAGTGAATATCTCTCTCCCACCCCTCTCTCTCTCCAGAATGCTGGCTATCTGTGACATCTCAGCGGACACCGGAGGATCCATAGAGTTCATGAACGAATGCACAACCATCGACAAGCCTTTCTGTATGTACGACGCCGACCAGCACGTAGACCACGACAGGTACGCTACTAACCCTCTGCCAAATCACGTTCATGTCACACTCAAATCCCGTTTGTTCAAATCCCGTTCAAAGCATGTTCAAATCACGTTCATGTCACATTCAAAATCACGTTCAAAGCATGTTGAAATCAAATCACGTTCATGTCACATTCAAATCCCGTTCAAAGCATGTTCAAATCACGTTCATGTCACATTCAAATCACGTCATATACTGTTGAAATCACGTTGAAATCACATTGAAACCACGTCCGTTTGTAGTCTTGAGTACGCATGCATTAGAGTTGGGCTGTAATCCACTAATACAGTATCCTGGGGTATTTTAAAAATAGCAACGGTATTTCTTTGATTACCAGCATGACCGTCACCGCCAATATCTTTAACTTGGATTGATGAATATGCCTATAACTCTAACTCCCCAAGCTACATAGTAAGAAGGATTTTGTTGATTTGGGTTTACAGTTACAGGGGCTTTATGGCAAAGTCAAAAAAGGACAAGAAAATAGGTCCAACGCAAACCAGTTGGTCCCCTAAGAAAATCCTCATTGTGCGCCCCACATTCAGGACCTTTTATGTATACTTCTATGACATAGCCTGGCACCGCCCGCCTACCTACTTCCCCTCAATTTTCATTTCCCTTCAGTGGTCAGTCTGAGTCCGCGGTATATTAGTGGGTTTTCTCCGGTAGATTTTTTACCGATCCAATCAGCGAACAGAGGGAGTGGCTGAGAACAATGAAGTTGAGGTCGTGCGCCAGTTTCAGTTGTAGTCAGAAGCCGGAGCACCAAACGTTATGCGATTGGTTGGCAGATCCAGAGTGGCACTGGGCACATCCAATAGTTTTAAACTTCAACAGACACCCGCCTTCAAGTGAGTTAACGTTTTGTCAATTGAGCGATTCCAGACCTTCTGTACAAATGAAATGAAGTACGATGGTCTGGTAGCACCAGACTAAATGAAGTACGATGGTCTGGTAGCACCAGGCTAAATGAAGTACGATGGTCTGGTAGCACCAGGCTAAATGAAGTACGATGGTCTGGTAGCACCAGGCTAAATGAAGTACGATGGTCTGGTAGCACCAGGCTAAATGAAGTACGATGGTCTGGTAGCACCAGGCTTACTAAAAATCTCAAAATTGACCAATGCTTGACAAAAAAATTAAAGAACTTGTCTGCAGAATCTCGTCTTTTAGAACCAATATCATACAACATTTGAACATCTTTTAGGCCCCATCGTTTCCTTCTCTGCCTCATAAAGTATAAGGTTAAACTTCCCTGTCAAAGTACAAGGTTAAACTTTATCTCATATACATTAATATTTCCGACAACGATTCCTCTAGCTGCTCTGCACGTGCTGAAGGAGAGTGTATGTCTGTAGGGCAAGGCGGTCCTAAGCTCCGTTTCCTCAAAGTATCCAAAGGCTTAAGTGGTCTACTAACATACAGGTATCTATCTTACGTCATCATCGAATACGATGGACAGCCATAAGCATCTATCTATCTATCTATCTATCTATCTATCTATCTATCTATCTATCTATCTATCTATCTATCTATCTATCTATCTATCTATCTATCTCTCTATCTCTATCTCTATCTCTATCTCTATCTCTATCTCTATCTCTATCTCTATCTCTATCTCTATCTCTATCTCTATCTCTATCTCTATCTCTGTCTCTGTCTCTGTCTCTGTCTCTCTCATTTAAAGCACTTTTTCGTCAGGTGAACATTTGTCAATATAAATTCTATAATGCAGCACATCAGTGTTTTGGAACAATATGTAAAACTGCATCGTCCCTATTCAAAAGGGAAATAGAAAAGGTAAAATGTGAGGTCCAATCAATCAATATTCTGTGTGTGTGTGTGTGTGTGTGTGGAGACAGCGTGGAGGGGAATGGAATCCTCATGTGTTCCATAGACAACCTTCCGGCTCAGCTGCCCATCGAGGCGACAGAATACTTTGGAGACAGACTCTTCCCCTACATCTGGGAGATGGTAAGAGCTGTCTGTCTGTCTATCCATCTGTGTATCTATCTATCTATCTATCTATACACACACACTTACTTATCCATCTATCTGTCTGTCTGTCCATCTATCTATCCATCTGTCTGTCTGTCTGTCTATCCCTCTGTCAGTGTGTCTGTCTGTCTGTCTAACCGTCTGTCTGTCTAACCCTCTGTCTGTCTGTCTGTTTATCTATCTATCTATCTATCTATCTATCTATCTATCTATCTATCTATCTATCTATCTATCTATCTATCTATCTATCTATCTATCTATCTATCTATCTATCTATCTATCTATCTATCTATCTATCTATCTATCTGAAAAAAATCAAACAACTTACCTTTTCGGCCATATAGTATATTTTATTGGACCCTTGGTATTTGAACAATACTATCTACGCTCTTCGGTAAGCTGGTGCTGGGTGTTGGGTGTGTGTTTGCTATGGGAGAGAGCTGCTGCTTTAACAGGTTGAACAAGGTGAAGGCAGGAGGACTTTAGGGACTTTTCAGGTTTTTCTTGCTTTCGTAAAAAAAAAAAAATGTTTAAAAAGTGTTTTGTCATCAGCTGCCGTCCGACGCTACCAGACCGCTGGACGAAGAAGAATTCAGCCCACAAGTCAGAGACGTAAGTCATGGAATATTTAATTTAAAGGTGAAGTAAGTGGTTTATTTATGTTAATATAAGTGCTAAATCGCTCTTTATTCATACAGTGATCGCTTACATAATGTGCGCGTTTCATAAAGCCGATCTTCTCAGTCAGCTGCTTTGCCTGTAATCGGCAAATAAACATATTGGAGTATCCCGACATTTTGCCTGTGCACGCCAGAGCAACAGATGGGTGAATGTTTATGCGCCTACAATGGCGGAGCAGGTACAAATCCTTCCCAATGTCTGTTTTGATGGTTTTTATCATGTTTAATCACACTTATGGATCTGAGGTGATGCTAGATAACTTGCAGCTTGAAGACCGCAGTGCATTAATGTGGTGACGTAGGGACGAGTCAGGGGACTGCTAACTGCAGTAACTGACAGGAAGTTAGCTAAAATAACCATTCCGCTTGCTGAACCTTTAATATTTCACTTTAGTTATTAAAGATACACTGTATAAGTTACTGTTTCACTGTTGTTGTTGTTTACAGCAGCAGGGCCCACAGTTTGGTTACAAACATATTCTAGTCTTGCGTTTGGTTCCAGGTTCCTCAAAATAATTACATTTTGATTTACGATGATATAATTATTCCATACTAAGAATCACATGTAGAGAAAATATGTCTAGTAGACTAACTGCAGGCTCCGAATGTAAAAACATCCCCTTCCCCTGAAGCTGCATAATGACCCTTTAAACGCTATGTTGATGGAGTAAAACCTTTATCTCCTCAATGTTATTTGGAAAGAAATTTGATTTTACTCTTGTGCATATTATGATTTGAAATCCATAACTTCATAACATTTAATGTCTTGTTTTATATTAATTTCCTTGTCCCTTTTAGGCTGTGATCACTTCAAACGGAGCGCTCACCCCCAAGTTTGAATACATAGACAAACTACGAGAGAGAAGGTGAGACCTGTTTGAGAGTCTGAGTACGTCTTACAATGAGTGGACTTTAACCTGTTGTTGTCAGAGCATTTTATCAGGTGATGTCTTCATAAAAAATGTCATAAAATTACCGTTGCATGTGCCTGTTCTGTCTACGCAAAACCTGTGGATGAAATGTCTAAAGATTGCGAGACAGGTAACATTTAATATACATTTAATTTGATGTTTCTGTCGTGCTAATCATGTAGCCCACCTGTGCTAACCTTCTAAACTGTAGTGTTTTTTAAGGGCTGGGTATTGAAATTTAAATTATTTTATTTTTTGGTGGTACGGATCGAAATACCTAAATACTTACGAGAGTACACTGAGTAGCATTTAAGAACCGGTATCTAAGTCAAGGAATCGGCATTTCGATATCAAATTGTGTTGAACGATACCCAGCCCCAGATAACCAGCTAAGTGTTTTAGCGTAATAGCAGCTAATAGCAGCTAACAGAAGCTAAGTAACAGTAGTGCTTTATAGCGCTGTATTTTTCACTGTTTTCCTTCCTAAACTAACCCCTTCCTTCTCTAGCGTTGTGTGGACGTTGTTATAGCGACTAACACGTCACGTTGTTGTGGTTGTTCCTTGCACAGTGTCTGCTCTGCCCAGTGCCCACCTGCATTTAACACCTTGCTTGGCTAGCGTGCTATGCTAGTTAGCTACCACTGCTAGCCAACCGTGTGAAGCCGGAACCCTCGTGTGTGTGTGGTCGGACGGTAGACACTTCTTTACTTCTTCACTTTCACAAAAAAAAAAAAAGCAATCACCCATTTCCAACCTCCGTCCAATCAAATCAGTTTTGTCTTTGTTTGTTATTTTTTAAACTAAAAGATTCATGTTGGTTGACTTTGTGTTTTCAGTGCAGAGATGGTGTTTAGCCTAGCGTAGCACAAAGACTCTATGTGGGGGGAGACTGAACCTCACTAAATAAAGAGACAAAAAAAAATTATTTATATCATGATTTTCTGAAGAGGAATAATAAAGCTTGTCACCAAAAACGTTAGCACTTACCTTATCTAAAGACAATAATAAAAAAAAAAAATGAACAAATGTATTTATTGTTATTTTTAAAGGTACACTGTGTAATAAAGGTGTAGTGTGGCGCCATTTAGTGGTGAGATGGTAGATTGCAACGCTCCCTTGCTAAACCCTCGCTTTGGAAGAATTAATTTTTTTCCCCTCAGTCTGCAAAAGCTGTGTAAATGGTTTATCAATTTACCGTTTAAAAGTATTTCCAACAAAGGAGTTCTGAACATAATGTCCATGCAGTGGCGTCAGACTGGACACTAGTGGTTTTATAAAGATATTGTTTGGCCTCTGATTATTTTTAAGAATTGAATAACCACTCGAGAACAATTCAGTGAACCTTGACCTGATAGGTAACCAGTTATTTATAAGCCTATTCCTATTTCCCTTGCACATGTGACAATATCTGAACCTTGTGCTTATTAAGCTGTTTAGAAGATTCATTGTATAAAATCAACAATGAAAATTTTAAATGCAAAGAAAGAGATAGCCCCCTGTTTTGACATCATTATATATGGAGAAAATTCAATATGAGATTTCAGGGAAAGCAGAGAAGTTTTAACAGATATGGCAGCCTTTCCTTGACTATATAACAGTACTGAAGTGACCTACATGACATGACACCTCGTTGATTTTTTATTCCCTGCTTAACATTTGCCTTTAGTTAAAACAATGTCCTTAGAAACCTGTAAAGTAGAGTACGCCATGTTAGCTGTCTATTCTAATTTGTATTTTTGTGCGTTTGTATTTGCTAAAAAAATCCATGAATAAAGTATAAAAAAAAAGAATTAAAATACAATAAGATATTTTGCATTGATAAATCACACAAGGAAACTTATTACGAAAGCCATATACAGTATATATAATATAGAATAAAACATCACCTCTGCCAGGTATCCTCAAGGGGATGGAACCTGACTATAGACTGTCAACACTTTCTTTGTTTGAAATTTGAAGTTGGGTTAGGGTTTAATAATTTTTTTTAAGATATTTTTTTGGCATTTTTATGCTTTATTGATAGTGTAGAGACAGAGTTGAAATGGGGCAGAGAGGGGAGTGACATGCAGAGGACGACCGCGGGCTGGAATCGAACCCGGGTCCGCTGCTGGCTGAGGCCCATGGGGGGGGGGGGAGCGCCCTACCAACTGAGCTAAGGGCGCCCCTATGCCATCATTGTTTAATACATTGGTATGATCTGAAAGTATATATACATACCGGTATATAAACTCCGTGTATGTAATGATTTCCCCTTTTTGTGTTATAAATTGCTTTGTGACAATTTTAAAAAAAAGAGAAAAAAATTAAAAGGCTACTCCCTCTGCACTGAACACACAGAGAAAACTGACCGTCTCAATTCAACAACAAATATCAATTCATCGTCTGCATGTTTATCACTCTGTCAATCCTCTTCCTTATTAAATTTAATCTTTTCTTAATCTGCCCTGATTATAATCTCTCTTTCTTGCCGCTTCTAAAAGCATCTTAATGAGTTTGTGATCAAATCTATTAGGCCTGTCATGGAATCGAAATGTCAGCCTCTTAAAAGATAATCAGGTTGGTATAACTGGCCCTTCATTGGTGCAGATATAATGGCTGCTTGCCCTTCATTGGTGCAGATATAATGGCTGCTTGCCCTTCATTGGTGCAGATATAATGGCTGCTTGTATTTGGTTATTAATTTAATATTCAGGCTTGTGTCGCGTGAACAGCTTGGTTGGGGTGATTTTTTTTTTCCTTGAGACTTGACTCTTAAAAATGAGTCCTGTTCGCATATATTAAGCCCGCCTCTTGACGCGATGAGTTTTGCTCCGAATTGATCTTATAGCCTCTGTTTAAACTTGGTCTGTTTAAACTTGGTCTGTTTAAACTTGGTCTAAAATAGTAAAAAAAATATATATATATATATATACAGTATATAAAATAGTTAAAAAAAATGCAATATATAAGATTTCACAAAAATCAGTTTGAAAATTAATGTTCATAAATATTATAAAATTTGGTTTTAAAAAAAGCAGCTTTTATTTTGATAGGAGTGTGTGGGCGTGGCCATATCAAACAGTCTAGACAGTAAAAAACTTTTTTTTTTTTAGTTTGATCATGTCTATGAACATTTGTTTTTAATGACCGGGGCATATCTAAAAAAAAGATTTAAATTTTATCATACTTAAATCATAATATCTTTTATCCGGATTGATAAATATGCATATAACTCTTTTCAGATGCTTGACTATCATGCAACCAACTCCCCAAAATTACAGCTCCTGAAAAAATTAAAAGACCTCTCCAAATATTCAGTGTCTCTCGTTTTACTATTTATAGGCATATGTTTTTGAGTAGAATGAACATTTTGAATGAACTACTGACAACATTTCTACCAAATTAACAATAAGAACATTGTCATTTAGAGCATTTTCAATTAGTAACGTAGAGATGAAGATTTAAGAAACATCCAACAGACTGGTCTCTTCATTTTTTCCGGGGCTTTTTTTTTCAGTTTTGTGTATTTGGGTTTACAGACAGGGGGCTTTAAGTATCATCTTATTCCAGACAAGCCATGCCACCCAATATTAATCCTGTTGATTAAGTTTGTCTCCTTAAGATATGTAAAACAGCTCCTGAGGGGCCGTCTACTTTCTTGTGTTTTTAATTAATTAAGTATTGGCTGCTCGGTGGTGTGTGTGTGTGTGTGTGTGTGTGTGTGTGTGTGTGTGTGTGTGTGTGTGTGTGTGTGTGTGTGTGTGTGTGTGTGTGTGTGTGTGTGTGTGTGTGTGTGTGTGTGTGTGTGTGTGTGTGTGTGTGTGTGTGTGTGTGTGTGTGTTCGGAGGCGTATGGCTGTCGTGCAGTCGGTCGCGCTTGGACTTGGATGCATATGACGCATCCAATTAGGACAGAACTAAAGCTAAGGACATGTCTCTAGCGGGGTTTGAGAAAAGGGGGGGGGGTGTAGTGGTGGGTTAACGATGCAACAGGTCATTCTGAGTGGCGCCTTTTATTATGGTGTTATTGTGTGAGAGTTTGTGCGTGTGTGTGTGTTTGCCTACGTGCGTGTGTGTGTGTGTGTGTGTGTGTGTGTGTGTGTGTGTGTTTGCCTACGTGCGTGTGTGTGTGTGTGTGTGTGTGTGTGTGTGGTTGGGGCGGCTGGGGACGTGTGTTTGAGTGTGTGTGTGCGCGCGTTTGTGTCTGTGTCTTGGGGTATTAATGCCACAGGTCTTTAGGAGTGGGGCCTGTATCATGCTGTCGTGTGTGTGTGTGTGTGTGTGTGTGTGTGTGTGTGTGTGTGTGTGTGTGTGTGTGTGTGTGTGTGTGTGTGTGTGTGTGTGTGTGTGTGTGTGTGTGTGTGTGTGTGTGTGTGTGTGTGTGTGTGTGTGTGTGTGTGTGTGTGTGTGTGTGTGTGTGTGTGTGTGTGTGTGTGTGTGTGTGGGGCCTGTAGCATGCTGTTGCTGACGTTATAATCCAAGATGAGAAGGTCCTCAGACGTTTTAACTGACTCCAGTCTCGGTGTGGAGAAGGTTTTTTCACATAGTGTTTTTTATTATAAATCTGGGTTACGTGTGTGATCGAGACGTATAATCTTTATATGTGTTAAAGGGGCACTGTGTAACACTTTTAGTAATTTATTAGCTAAAATCAATATCCTCATTCATAAATATGTCCTAATTGGTGTAAAATCACCTCTGCCAATAATCTGAATTATCCTCCTGAGCGGAGAATTACAAATATTAATATTACATTTTGTACATTGAGCGGGCAAGTCTTATGGAGGAATCCATGTTTTTGGAATGTCATCCGGTGCATTGTTTAAAATGTTTAATTGTTCATGTCCTTGAAGGCCACTGTAGCTTCTGTTATTATTCTAAAGGGGTGGGGTTACCCAGGGAGCGTTGCATTCTAGAACATTCTATAACTTTCTTGATGATGTCATATTACACAGTGTCCCTTTTAAGGATGTTCAGTCAAAATCTAAATTTGTCATTGTGCAATAATTCGTTTAATCAATATTTTAAATTGATAAGATATTTTATTTGATGTAAATTAAGAAGGGGCGGCAGTGGCGAAGTGGGTAGGGAGTTCGCCTCTGGTGTGGAGGGTCGGAGGTTCGATCCCCCGTCTCCCCGCCACATGTCGAAGTGTCCCTGGGCAAGACACTGAACGATAGTTAGCTTAGTTAGCTTAGCACCCTAGTGCTAAGCCTACCCTGCGTGGTAGCTGCTGCTATCGGTGTATGAATGTGTGTGTGACTGGGAGAATGTGTACAAAAACAATGTAAAGCGCTTTGGTCTGTGATAAACGGAGATATAGCGCTATACAAGTCCATTTACCATTTACCAAGTTTAGAAAACATTAAGGGATTTGCAGATTATAATCATTTAATGGGATGTTTAATTCACATTTGAAAGCTTTGCGTGTTATAACCAGATGCCCTCATGGCGATACATTATGTCTGATTCATATACACAAACAAATCAACTCAAATGATATACAAAAAACCTATAAAACCTACCTATTATGATCTCTATTTTGTTTGTTCATTCTCCCTTCGCTCTCTTCATTAACTTTGATTGAGTTAGATCAGAAATATCGTCTCATTTTGCAACTTTAACGGATTCCCATCCACTCATCCATATGTTCATCAAACCATCTGAATATCTTTATTTTGACCAAATGCTTTGATTTTTAACCATAACTTCCTCTGTGATGCTTCCCTCCCTTTAAAATCATGTTCATGTTATTGGGTTAAGTCTGTCTGTGTGTGTGTGCGTGTCTGTCTGTCTGTCTGTCTGTCCGTCCGTGTGCTTGTCTGTCTGTCTGTCCGTCCGTCCATGTGCTTGTGTGTCTGTCTCTGTGTGTGTGTGTGTGTGTGTGTGTGTTAATTCGTTATGTGTGCATTAATTCCCTGCCTGCCATCCCATAGGGAGAAGGCTCAGATCCTAAAGAAGTCGGGGATGAAGCGTGTTCTCCTGCTGGGGTCTGGATACGTCTCTGGCCCCGTGGTGGAATATCTGACCAGGGATGGGGCTACGCAGGTCACTGTGGGTGAGTCTGGGTTATATAGAGTGTGTGTGTGTTTGAGTGAGTGAGTGAGCGTGTGTGTGAGTGAGTGTGTGTCTGAGGTACTGTGGGTGAGTCTCACTTATACACTTAATTTTATTATTATTTTTTGGCATTTTCAAGCTTTATTAGACAGTACAGAGTGTAAATGGGGAGACAGAGAGAGAGAGGGGGATGACCTGCAGTAAAACCCGGATTTGAACCCGTGACCTCTGCAACGAAGGCTGGAGCCAATATGGTTTATACGTGTTTATATATATAGTGGGCGTCCTGGGGAAATGCACATGTTGAGTCAAATAATTTGAGGAAAACATCTAATTTGTGATATAATTGTGTTTCCTTCGTCTGTCTGTCTGTCTGTCTGTCTGTCTGTCTGTCTGTCTGCCTGTCTGCCTGCCTGTCTGTCTGTCTGCCTGTCTGTCTGTCTGTCTGTCTGTCTGTCTGTCTGTCTGCCTGCCTGCCTGTCTGTCTGTCTGTCTGTCTGTGTAGCCACTGTGCTGCTGAAACAGGCAGAGGAACTAGCAGCTAAATACCCCAACACCATCCCGGTCACGCTGGATGCAGGCAGTCAGGAGGGACACCTGGACGCTCTGGTCAAAGATCACGATCTGGTCATCAGGTGACCACACACACACACACACACACACACACACACACACACACACACACACACACACACACACACACACACACACACACACACACACACACACACACACACACACACACACACACACACGGAGGACACAGACAGACACATACATGGAGGACACAGACAGACACACACACACACACACACACACACACACACACACACACACACACACACACACACACACACACACACACACACACACACATACATGGAGGACACACACACACACACACACACACACACACACACACATGGAGGAGACAGACAGACAGACAGACAGACAGACAGACAGACAGACAGACAGACAGACAGACAGACAGACACATGGAGGACACTCACTCACTCACTCTGTTATTTTCTGACTAACGGATTGTCAATAAATGATCTAGTTTGTCTTCCAGGAATGTTCATGGATAACAGATTAATACTATCAGCTAAAGGTGCAGTCAGTGATTCTGGTGAACGCTTGTTGTAAAAATTCACTTTTTGGCCAAAATCAGTGAATATCTCCTCAAGATCCGCTACCTGTCTGTACTTGTGTGTGCGCTGAAAACAAGTCCAGTTTTAGTTTCAAAGTTTACAGAGCCTAGGCTGTGTGTTAACACTCTCTCTCTCTCTCTCTCTCCCCCCCCCCCCCCCCCCCCCTCAGCATGCTGCCGTATTCCTTCCACCCTCTGATTGCTAAACAGTGCATCAAGAGGAAGGTGAACATGGTGACAGCCAGCTACCTGAGCCCGGCTATGAAGGAGCTACAGAGCAGGTGAGGACCACACGATAAAACCTAGGAGCTAGTTTTTGATCCAGCTTTACTTTACACGTGGGGTTTTTCTGTTTTATTGAGCTTGTTGTCAAGGCCAAGGTTTATTTATTTGTCTCCCTTGGAGGACAATATGGTTGCGTTCCGAATCGCATACTCTTTCTTTTTTCTATTCTACATACTACATCTGACCATAAAAAGAATCTAGTTAGGATGCAGTAGGCATACTATTGGGACATACTTTTAGTCTTTTATTTCATCATAACATTGCGCCTTGATCTTGCCTCTTGCTTTTATATCCGTCGCATCCCTGTTTGTTTTCATATGGAGACTTCGTCGATGTTACGTCACTTCACGTGCGCACTGGATTGTGGGTCAGAATCGCCCAAATAGGATGCAGTTTTCAACACTAACAATCTTGGCCGCATGAAGTAGGACATCCGGGTACTTCTAACCATCCTAAATCTGGCCACAAGAATCGGGACATCCTAAATCTTTTTTCTACATACTATATAGTAGAAAGTATGAGATTCGGAACGCAACCTATGTCTTTTCATGGTAAATACAGAAAGACATCATGGATATTAAAACCACATTCAAATACATTGCAAAGACATCAACTCATGGAACCGCTGCTATTCAGAACATCAAACTTACACACACTGCTCATCCATCCAAGTACTGCCAAGGTACAGACCATAGTCAGACCCCTATACTGCCAAGGTACAGACCACAGTCAGACCCCTATGCAGACATGCCTCTCAAATCTAAAAGAATTATATAAAAGCAATCATACAATTTAAAAAAAAAAAACATACAAAGAAGAGCATATTATTCAGAAAATATATATATATATATATATATATATATATATCAGTGCAATCAATCAATAAATCTGTTTTTGTTGTTGTGTTGCAATGTATAGAAATACTGTAACTAAGTGTGTGTGTGTGTGTGTGTGTGTGTGTGTGTGTGTGTGTGTGTGTGTGTGTGTGTGTGTGTGTGTGTGTGTGTGTGTGTGTGTGTGTGTCAGTGCGGAGGAGGCGGGCATCACCATAGTGAATGAGATGGGTCTGGACCCGGGCATCGACCACATGTTGGCCATGGAGTGTATCGACCAGGCTAAACTGGACGGCTGCACTGTGAGTTAATCTGTGTGTGTGTGTGTGTGTGTGTGTGTGTGTGTGTGTGTGTGTGTGTGTGTGTGTGTGTGTGGCTGACCGTTTAAAGTTGCTCCGAGGAACTTTTAGTTTCTGTTAATTATTGCGCCCCCTTTGGAAAAAAGCGGTAGTGTTTTTGCTACGCCAGCTGTTGTTCCTGGGTGAGCGTATACCCATGACAAAGGCATTAAGAAAAACTATGTAAAAATAGCATTCTTTGCTCTGATGGTCTCGTTTGCTGTAACATGTAATTTATGATCATCAGAGGAAAAATTTGACTGTTTCAGAAATATTTAAAAGTTCCTCGTAGCACCTTTTTTAAAGACCTCTCACAGAATATTAATAGAGAATTTCCAATAATTAGTTTGTTGATTCTTTGTTAAAGCCCTACTTCACTGGTGGGAATATGAAGGTGTATCGAACTCTGAGATCCTATGTAGTATAAATGTGTAAACATTTTAGAAACCGGTTCATCCTAGCCTGAGAAAAGGCAGAAAGAGTGTTTTATGGTCTCACTGTCTAACCCTACATTTTACTATTGGGAAGAAAAACCTCATTCATTATATTATAATAGTGATTTTATATTGATAGAACGCCGGTTCCGTACGGATGAATCATTCCTTTAAGTTGATGGCTGACTGTTTAACCTCATGTTGTATTGCAGATTGAGTCTTATGGCGCTTTTCCACCGCACATGTAGCTCGACTCGACTCAACTCGACTCGACTCAACTTGGTTTGGTAGCAGCACGGGTTGTTTTCCACCGCAAATAGTACCTGCTGAACGTGGGCGGGGTCGTCGTAAGGGGCTGAAAGCCTACTCCGGAGCAAAGTAGCAAAGCAGAAATTACGAGCAGTTGTTGCATTATTAACTGAACCAACCGCCAAAAACACGGATGAAAAATGTTTAAGAAATACCCCCCTTGTATCTGATTGCTAAAAGAAGTAGAAGAATATTGCTACGGGCCATTAAAAGGGATGGTTGTTGTCCCGATGTGTGACTCTGCCACACAGTCAGCTGTAGGGATGCGTCACGTACATCCCTATGCACGTAAACACGGGCATGATAAAGTTGACTGTTTAGTGCTTGTTTCAGGATAGGTGTTTTCAAATGCAAGCCGTGTCTCAGCCTGAATATTTTATTGAGGTAATCAGTTCAGTCCGAGGCTTGTAATGTAATCGCTCGCTATCATGTCTGTCCCAGCTGGCTACTATTTAGCCTAGCTGCTAGCTGCCCTACATGTCTCCTCTCGTATGTAAGTAACTTCCCCAACAACCAACACTGGGTGAGCTTAGCGAATATATGGAAAATAAATTCGGATCTGTGATGCAAATCAAATGAAAGAGAGCCAGAGAAGGCTGCACGCGGCGTAAATACACACAAAAGTCCCGGAGAGTTGGGGAGAATAAACAACAGAATGAAGGCGGTAGTCTCTGGCCACTGATTGGCCAGACAATAGTCTCTGGCCAATCAGAGGCCGGCCGTCTGCCGACGTCACCTTTTAGCATCGGCTCAGCTCGCTTGGACCCTAGAGCGAGGCGATACCAAAAAAGCAGCCGCTACGTGGTACCAGGTACCATGAAATTGCGGTGGAAAAGCCAAAAATGCGAGTCGAGTCGAGTTGAGTCGAGCTGATACCATGCGGTGGAAAAGCGCCATTACAGTTTGTTCTGTGTCTCCAGAATGCTCAGACACACTCACTCACTCACTCACTCACTCACTCACTCACTCACTCACTCACTCACTCACTCACTCACTCACTCACTCACTCACTCACTCACCCACACACACACACACACACACACACACACACTAAGTACTAATGTGTTGTGTTGCAGATTGAGTCCTACAGTTCGTTCTGCGGCGGCCTCCCGGCTCCAGAATGTTCAGACAATCCTCTGAGATACAAGTTCAGCTGGAGTCCATACGGAGTCCTGCTCAACACCATCAGCCCTGCCATCTTCCTCCAGGACAGTGAGGTACGGGGGGCAGATAAGCTTTCCCTTTTGTCTTTTTTGAAGATATTTTTTTTGCATTTTTCTGCTTTATTGATAGTGTAGAGACAGAGTTGAAATGGGGCAGAGAGGGGAGTGACATGCAGAGAACGACCGCGGGCTGGAATCGAACCCGGGTCCGCTGCTGGCCGAGGCCCATGGGGGGGGACGCCCTACCAACTGAGCTAAGGGCGCCCCATGCATTAGGCTTACCTATCAAGCGTTTACTGGGTATTAGGATGTCCTAGAGGAAAAGTGGCCGACCAGTAACCATGAGGTCTCTGGTTGGATCCCCTATACTGGCACCAGTAAAACTAGTGGTGGCTACTATTACATGGACGGTGCCCCCCCATCTCTACCATTGTTTCCTTGAGACAAAGACACTTAACCCCCAAACTGCTCGAGGGGCGCTGTACTATGGCTGACCCTGCGCTCTGACCCCCTCTGGAGTGTGTCTGTCTGTCTGTCTGTCTGTACTATGGCTGACCCTGCGCTCTGACCCCCTCTGGAGTGTGTCTGTCTGTACTATGGCTGACCCTGCGCTCTGACCCCCTCTGGAGTGTGTCTGTCTGTACTATGGCTGACCCTGCGCTCTGACCCCTCTGGCTCTTTATGGCTGCCTGCCTACCCCTCTGGAGTGTGTCTGTCTGTACTATGGCTGACCCTGTGCTCTGACCCCCTCTGGAGTGTGTCTGTCTGTACTATGGCTGACCCTGTGCTCTGACCCCCTCTGGAGTGTGGGAACTTGAGAGGGGAGATGAGAAAAGACACATTTCAATGTAACCGTTGACTAATGAAGTAACTTAACTATTGAGGTTTTTTTTGTTTGCAGTTTGTTTAAGTGTGTCTGATAGAGGGACATTGGATTCTTGTATAAGTGACGTGAGTGTGTAGGATATATTGTTGATTTCACTTACTTTAATTTAAAGTATAAAAGTGAAGTAAATCAAATTTCTGTCTGTCTGTCTGTCTGTCTGTCTGTCTGTCTGTGTCTGTCTAGGTGGTTAGCATCCCTGCCGGTGGCTCTCTGATGGAGTCCACCATGCCGATGGATTTCTTCCCGGGTTTCAACCTGGAGGGATTCCCCAACCGGGACAGCACCAAGTACGCAGAGCAGTATGGCATAGAGACCGCACACACACTCATCAGGGGCACACTGCGCTTCAAGGTAACACGCACACACACACACTCACGCACGCACAGACACACATACACACACACACGCACACACACACACACACACACACACACACACACACACACACACGCACACACACGCACAGACACTTTAACATACACACACTACACACCAAACACACACAAACTCTTGACTCACCTACTCACTCACTCACTCACTCAGGCAAGGACTCACTCACTCACTCACTCACTCACTCACTCACTCTCTCAAACACACACACACACTCACTCACTCACTCACTCACTCACTCACTCACTCACTCACTCACTCACTCACACAGACACACAGTTATTGTTTATCTTATTTATTTATTTATTTTGTCTCACAGGGCTTCTCTAAAGCGATGAGTGGATTTGTAAAACTGGGTCTGATCAACAGTGAACCATGTGCCATGCTGCTGCACACTGCCTCTCCTGTGTCCTGGGTAAGAACATGTCACTCCATTTAAAAAAAAAAAAAAAAAATTATTTGAGGATTAGCCCCTTGAGATGTAGCATCTCGTTTTGGAGAGGGTCCTCTGAAAAACATACAATACAAATACAATACACAAAACAAACTATTTAAAGGTGCAGTGTGTAATATGACATCATCAAGAAAGTTCTACAAAGTTCTACAATGCAATGCTCCCTGGGTAAACCCACCCCTTTTCAATAATAACAGAAGCTACAGTGGCCTTCAAGGACAAGAACAATTCTAAATTTCAAACAATGCACCTGATGACATTCCAACTATGACACTTTCAAGATGGCGGCACTAGGACTTGGTCCAAAATATGCAGAAATATGGACATATATGAGACCCTTTCGAGGGGAAAAATAAATAATTCAAAACATTTTTTTCAGCTATTATACACTAAATTAAATGTAATTATGGATATTATAATTACTTTCTACAAAATCTGCTAGGAAATAAAACCCAAAATTCTACACACTGCAGCTTTAAGACAAACACATACAGTACATACAGGCTCTCTCAATATAAAATACCTAATCTCTTTGTATGTCTATGGAGAAAATTCGATATGAGATGTCAGGGAAAGCAGATAAGTTTTAACAGATATGTCAGCCTTTCCTTGACTATATAACAGTACTGAAGGGACCTACATGACTCCTCGTTGACTTTTTATTTTCTCTGTGTGTGTGTGTGTGTGTGTGTTTGTCGCTCTCTCTCTCTCTCCGTGTGTTTTTGTATATGTCTTTCATTCTGTGTGTGTGTGTTTCTCTCTCTCTCTCTCTCACTCACTCACTCACTCACTCACTCACTCACTCACTCACTCACTCACTCACTCACTCACTCACTCACTCACTCACTCACTCACTCACTCACTCTCTCTCTCTCTCTCTCTCTCTCTCTCTCTCTCAGAGTTTATTAACTTCAATAGCTTCTTGTCTACATCAAGGCTGCAGTCAGCCTGGCCTTTATGACACATGAGTTCACACAAGATTAACTCAGTTTTTCTTTTATTCTTTTTGATATGAAAGAGAAATTGCAGAGCGGAAAGTTCAGGACTCATTCATCAGAAATCAAAGTATGATTAAAAGATTTGCCACTTGTCTCTTTGTGAACGTTTATGAACAGAAAAACCTTTCTCTCTCTCTCACGCACACACACACACAACCTTTTTGATCTGGAGATGAATGCAAAGAGAACATGATAAATGCTGTATAGCCTCTTAGAAAGGTTAATGTAATGAGTGTAGCCATTTCAGAAAGAGTCACAATGTTTTCAAAGCAGCTGTCTGCACTAGATTTCTGAGATTTTAGTCTAAAACTGAAACTTTTATGTTTGAAGGAGAGCTGCCTACATCTGTGCCAACTCATTATCTGGTAACACTTTACAATAAGGTTACATAAATGAACTGATATTCAATGCTTACTCAGCACTACAAATGGTTAGTTAATGCATAGTTTATGCTCATAAAGTGTTAACTATCTGTTAAGGGTTAGTTAATGGTTGGTTAAGCATGAACTATTCTTAGTTAACTCATGCTTAGTTGAGCATTAACTTTGCATAACTTTTAGTTTATGCATAGTTAAGTAGTTAATGCTATACAAATAAAACTGATTTGTTGAGATGACTTATCATTCATACGTTAATGTAACCTGTTGTTCTGTTCTGTCCTGTAGAAAGAGCTGCTGTGTGATCAGATGGGTCTGGACTGCTCCGTCTCCTGCCAGGCTTTTGAAGAAGAGGTTTACAAACGCATCGGACAGGACGACTTCTGTATGGAGACGCTGACATGGTGAGATATATGGAACCAGCTATACAATCTAATGGGACATTTCGGGACAGTTTTCGAAGACATGGATTAAGCCAATTTTTCTGGACTAAAATGTACTTTCAATGGACAATCTTCATTCAAAATTCCATTTAGTCCGGGACAGGGCGTAATCCATGTCTGTGAAACCGGCCCCTTCGAGTCATAAACGAAAAAGGGGTTTAGGGTTTTTTTTTTTATTTAAGAATAGCTTTTTTTTTTTTGGCATTTTCAAGCTTTATAAGAAAGTACAGAGTTAAAATGGAGAGAGAGAGAGAGAGAGGGGGGATGACCTGCAGTAAAGGTCCACGGGTCTCGGATTCGAACCCGCGACCACTGCAACAAGAACTGAGCCAATATGGTACGCGCTCTATCCACTACGCCACATGGAATTCAAAGAAAGGTCTCAATGCCTCTGGAAAAAAAAGATCATTCCAAAATTATGAAGAAAAAAAAATACTAAAATGTTAGTTTTGAGTGTGTTCTCAAAGAACTTAAAGTTGGAGTCAGTGATTCTGGAGAACGCTTGTTGCCAAAATAACTTCTTGTCAAAATCGGTGAAAAACCTCCTCACAATCTGCCAACGTAGCTATAGCAACATGCCCGTTTACAGAGCCTAGGCTGTTTATTAACCCATTGATGACTATGGCAATCTAGGATGCATGTCCTTAATGCCTGAGGGTTTTCTGAAAAAATAGTACGAATTGTCAAGTCTACCAAAACCTTAATATCTAAGCCTGTGTAGCACATAGAAACATGAAATAAAATACATTTAAAAGTTAAGGTTCACAGGTTTTATTTAAACATGCTCCCTTAGCGCTTACAAACCAACAAATATTTCTAAAAATCGTCAAAATTAGATGAATTAGAAAATTATTAAATATTGTTAATAAATAGATGCAATGTAGACCTTGATTCTGCGCACCAAACGCCACTAACTGTTCCGTTGCCGACATAGCCGGCGTATTTTTTTTATTATTTTGTTTTATTTTTTTATTTTTTATTTTTTTGATTGACGTGATTTTCGGCAAACCACACAACTTTTGGGTGGTCACGTGGTCTTAAAAAAATCAACAAAACCCACCTCATGTGTATTTGAACCAATGACAGTGCATTCTATGCTGGGAATACCATGAAAATTAGATAAAGTAATAATGCTGCGCGATGCAGCATCAGGCAGGAGAGCCAATGTGGCATCGCGCAGCAGCCGTCATCAATGGGTTAACACTGGATTGTTTTTCAGTGCACACAAAGTACGGACAGGTAGCGGATCGTGAGGAGATATTCACTGATTTTGACAGAAGGTTACCCCACCTTTTTAAAATCTCTAAAACAGACTAGAACTCAAACTTGTTTATACAAGTTTGTGGCCCTAACCTCATAATGTAACTGCTCTTCCAAGTTAGTGCTGAGAACAAGGCCACACACGGACGCACGCACGCACGCGCGCGCGCACACACACACACACACACACCTTAAAGGGGACATATTATGAAAAACCAAACATTGCAGGTGTTTGGGCACACTTTTTAGCTTCAAAAAAACAAATGTCAAAAACCTTTTGAGATAGAGGGCAGAGAAGGCTGGAAAAGGCGATGAAGAAATGGTAGAAAACTATTGGGTTTTTTGAAAAATAAATCATGAAAACCTCTCCTAGTGGACCTTGGAAATACACCTTCAAAACCGAGATTCAGCATAATATGTCCACTTTAACGAGAGCTCCTGAAGTGGTGTATGCTCTCTCACACTATTCAATTTAAATCAACTTTTCTGAGAGGTCTCTTGAGGCCCAAGGCTCCACGCTCCGCCATTATTCTGTCGCTGCCTCACGCACACACACACACACACACACACCCTCCCCCCTCTGCGCTTTGGCATTGAAAAGTAAATTCCTCCGTCAGTTGAAGTGAACTGTTTACAAACTTTCCATTCCATTTGTGTTTCGTTTTCTATAAAAAAATAAAATAAAAAAAGAGATTTTTAAAAAGCCAAACGCTCTCTCTCTCTCTCTCTCTCTCTCTCTCTCTCTCTCTCTCTCTCTCTCTCTCTCTCGCTCCAAACTGAATTGACTTTCTCGTTGTTCATTTATTCAATTCACCAGCTAGTAAGTGACAAAAAAGGGGAAACTGCTCATCTGTGTGTGTGTGTGTGTGTGTGTGCTCATCTCTGTAGATTAAGCCAAGGATGTTCTGCTGCAGTGCATTGAAATGTTAAAGCAAAAGAGTCATTTTCTGTTTAAGCCTTTTAAAATTGTCTTTGTGAAGGTTATTTCATTTATTGTGTGTCTGTCTGTCTCTGTGTGTGCCTGTGTGCCTGTGTGCCTATCTGTCTTTCTCTGTCTGTCTGTCTGTGTGTGTGTGTGTGTTTCTCTCTGCCTGTGTGTGCTTGCGTCTGTGTATGTTTCTGTGTGTGTGTTTCTCTCTGCCTCTGTGTGCGTGCATGTGTGTGTGTGCTTGCGTCTGTGTATGTTTCTGCGTGTCTGTCTGTCTGTGTGTGTGTGTGTGTGTGTGTCTGTGTGCGTGTCTGTGTGTGTCTGTGTGTGTGTGTGTGTGTGTGTGTGTGTGTTCAGGTTTGGGATGCTGAGTGAAGAGGTGGTGCCTCATGCAGACAGTGTGCTCGGCGCTCTGGCCAGACATCTGGAGGCGAGACTCTCCTTCGGTGAGAAAATGTTTTATTATCACATATTAAAGAAAAACCCCGAGTACGAAGTGTCAGACTAGCACATGAAAGCAGGTCTTAAAGGCATTGAATTTAATATATATACTTTATAATGTTCTTTATTTTTTAGTTCCCTCAAAGGTGCAGTGTGTAGAATTTATTGGGGCGACTGTGGCTCAGTTGGTAGAGCGGGTCGGCCGATGATCAAAGGGTTGGAGGTTCGATCCCCGCCCTGCCACTTGTGTCATGGTTGTTGTGTCCTTGGGCAAGACACTTCACCCACCTTGCCTCGTGTGAATGTCGATAGTTTAGCCTGCTGCTATCGGTGTATGAATGTGTTTGTGAATGGTAACGTGAGAAAGGAAAACAGGTCTCCCTTGTAAAAGAGTCTTCGGTCTCAATGGGATTTACCTGTAGAAATAAAGGTTAAAAAAAAAAAAAAAAAAATAGTCATTTCATCTTTTATGTTTGTATCCCTTTTTCAGTGTTTTTTATGTGTGTAAAGTATATAGGGGAAGGTGGGGTGATTTGTGCATTTTGGAAGTTGCAAAACCCATTGTTTCTAGAAAACCGTGGAAGAAATTGGAAATGTGACCACATATTTAAGAAGAGCCATCCATTTGACTCATCCTGTAAAGAAGGGAGACACAAGGAATAAGATATAAGCACATTTAAGCTCAAAAAACTGTGTTTTGCCTTTCAAAGTAAAATTTCCATGATCAAGGTTTTTTGATTATTGTGTCTGAACAATTATAGACACGTTTGAAAACATTTGACACATGTTTTAGTGCTTTGGTATGCTACACTTTGAGTCTATATAATTAGCACAATGTCAACCCTAAATTGCTGCATCATGCCTATTATCCAAAATTCTGGGGATGGGGTGATTTGTGCGCAAGGGCCTGGGTGAGTTATAAGTAAGTAAGTAAGTAAAATGTATTTATAAAAGCACATTTATGACAGTTTGCACTGTCCAAAGTGCTGTACATAGTGCATTCAGTAGGTAAACAATGAAGGTAAAATAACAATAACCAAAATAAAAGACGTAAAGCCCATACATCCACATAAACACAGATAGTAGTGCAGAGGTAAGTAAGTAGTGCAGAGGTTAATGGGGAGGAAACACCAGGGTGTACATATGGGTTTTGAGCCTTGATTTAAAGGCAGAAATGTAGGGGGAATCACATTTGTCAGGTGGCAGTTGGTTCCACAAGCACGGAGCAACTAGTGCAAAGTACATTTCTGAGAGTTGTGCCAGTGGCATGGCTGTATACGCTGGTCACCAAAAGAAAGTGATTGTCTACAGTAGCTCAGAAGAGAGTGACATCTCAATTCCACTTAACGACACCACTGATGAGAGTTCAGATGGCCAGAAAGATGATGATGGTGACTTTGTCATTGTGACACGTGGGGTGATTTGTGCGACAAGACAACTTTTTTTCCGAAAGCTATATTTCTTAAACAGTTTATTCCAGATCCAAAGTTTTTATTGCCAGGGATGCACAACATCCTGAAATATATGTACATATTTGAGTTGGAGACATAACTGTCAAGGCCTCACTTTAAAATCACTTTGAGTAAAAAGTTGCACAAATCACCCCACCTTCCCCTACTTATTTTTTTTAAACGCTAATACCCTCTCTCCGATATCAGCTAAGGGCGAGCGGGAAATAGAGTACGCCCTGTTAGTTGTTTATTTTTTTTAATTTTGTGTATGTGTTTTTTAAAAGGAAAATCCATTCATAAAGTATTTAAATATATATATATATAAAAATAAATAAATAAATAAATAAAACAAGAATACTGACCCTCTCTCTCCCCTGTCAGCTGCGGGTGAGCGGGACATGATTGTGATGAGGAACGACGTCGGTCTGCGTCACCCGACCGGCGAGCTGGAGACCAAACACATCAGCCTGGTGGTGTACGGGGAACCACAAGGCTTCTCCGCCATGGCCAAGACCGTGGGCTACCCGGCAGCCATCGCCGCACGCATGCTGCTCGATGGTAAGTGTGTGTGTGTGTGTGGAGGGGGGGGGGGGAACCAAACGGCTTTTCTGCCATGGCCAAGACTGTGGGCGGCAGCCATCGCCGCACGCATGCTGCTGGATGGTAAGGAGGGGAGAGGGGGTGTGTGTGTGTGTGTGTGAGGGGGTGGGGGTGTGTGTGTGTGTTTAAATCGTGTCTAACTCGACGTCATTGTAAAAGAGGGCCACCCCTCAATTGATCTTTCGAGGTTAAATAAATTAAAATATGTGTGTGTGTGTGTGTGTGTGTGTGTGTGTGTGGGGGGGGGGCGTGTGAGTGTATGTAGGTGTCTGAGTGTGAATTTTCTGCAAATGGAGGAGGGGGGGAAATGCATTTCTTTAGATTATTTGTTATTATTATTTGTATAACTATTTGTTGTTATCATATTATATAATTGTATTATTCTTATTATATACATTTGTTTTTATTATTATTTTTATTATTAATAGCACTAAATCATTGTGTTTTTTCTCTGTAGGTGACATCACTAGGAAGGGTCTGGTTGTTCCCATGACGAAGGACGTGTACGGCCCGGCCCTGGCCCGACTGAAAGAGGAAGGGCTTTACTTCACCACCAAGAGCACACTGCAGGAGTAGAACATCTGTATTCAACTGTGCTTACAACTAGGCCACAGAAAACACTTAGGCTGAGTTCGAAAAGCCCTACCAACGTCCTACTCATACTAAAAGCCCTACCAACGTCCTACTCATACTAAAAGCCCTACCAACGTCCTACTCATACTAAAAGCCCTACTCATACTAAAAGCCCTACCAACGTCCTACTCATACTAAAAGCCCTACCAACGTCCTACTCATACTAAAAGCCCTACCAACATCCTACTCATACTAAAAGCCATACTAACATCCTACTCTAAAAGCCCTACTACCGTCCTACTCATACTCAAAGCCCTACCAACGTCCTACTCATACTAAGAGCCCTACTAACGTCCTACTCATAATAAAAGCCCCACTAACGTCCTACTCATACTCATTTTGACGTCAATTTGAGTATGGTGTGGTTGTGTATGCGAGTTGGTTTTCTACCAACGTCCTACTCATACTAAAAGCCCTACCAACGTCCTACTCATACTAAAACCCATACTAACATCCTACTCATACTCATTTTGACGTCAATTTGAGTATGGTGTGGTTGTGTATGCGAGTTTGTGTAGAGAAATGCCCAGTTGAGTACTTACTTCCAGGAAGATTTTGTGTATGGATCGATAGGTTACTTTTCCTACTCAACCGCCCCCCACAATGCATTGCATCTTTTCAAACGACACAGAAGTTTTTTTTTTTTCTATTCCTTATCGACCCTGTATACTTCAGTGTAAACAGTCCGACCAACCTCGCATACACAATGGATGGTTAAGTAGACAGTATGTAGTATATACATGTTGAGTATGTAGGAGGGAGGATGTTATTAGGGCTTTTCAACCACAGCCCATCACTGTTACTCTGCTTACAACAAGGCCACACAAAACACTTAGGTTGCGTTCCGAATCGCATACTCTTTCTTTTTTCTATTCTACATACTACATCCGACGATAAAAATAATCTAGTTAGGATGCAGTAGGCATACTATTGGGACATACTTTTACTCTTTTATTTCATCGCAAAGTTGCGCCTTGATCTTGCCTCTTGCTTTTATATCCGTCGCATCCCCGTTTGTTTTCATATGGAGGCTTCGTCGATGTGACGTCACTTCACGTGCGCATTAGATTATGGGTCAGAATCGCCCAAATAGGATGCAGTTTTCAACACTAACAATCTTGGCCGCATGAAGTAGGACATCCGGGTACTTCTAACCATCCTAAATCTGGCCACAAGAATTGGGACATCCTAAAGCTTTTTTCTACATACTATATAGTGGAAAGTATGCGATTTGGAACGCAACCTTAAAATACACATGCCATCAGCCGCCCCACGGACTATAAATGGCTACAGACACTCACTATACTAGTACACTAGGCACTATAAAAGTCTGTATTTAACATCTTAATTACAACTGCTAGGGCCTGATAAAAGCAATATTAGTTATGTCTGTTTTCTTTCAAATAACTACATGAAATGTTAAAGGAATACTTCAAAGACATTATTTTTTTTGCTTTTTGCCTCGGCTAAGCAAAAAGATAAACATATCAAATGTTGTACTATTCCTTTAAAGGTGGGGATACACTACACTGCTACTATATTATATTATAAAAATACATATATATAGATATAAAATGGCTATTAAGGGATGCTTTAAAACCGTGTTAATGCGTAATGGGTCAAGAATAAAAGGTCAAAAAGGCAGCTGGTGTATTTTAATGTGACAAATAGACAAACAGCTCTGGAAAAAATTAAGAGTTTTACTGTTTATAGGCATATGTTTGAGGAGAATGAACATTTTGGTTTTATAATATAAACTACTGACAACATTTCTACCAAATTCCAATACATTTCTTGTCATTAAGACCATTTTTCAATAAGTAATGTAGAGATGAAAATTGAAGGAAAATCCAGACTGGTCTCTTCATTTTTTTTTCGGAGCTCTATATGGAAGCGTTTGGCTGAATTTGAATGGGACTGTGATCTAGTTTTCAGCTCCGTCGACTGTTTCAGAGAAAAGTTCTTCTGTGAAGATGTGTAGAAGGTCGGCTCGTCTAAAACATCAAATCCTTCAAATATAAACACACACACGCACACACACACACAGACGCGCACACAGACAGACACACACACGCACACACAGACACACACACGCACACGCACACACACACACGCACACACACACACGCACACACACACGCACACACACACAGACACACACAGATGCTCTCACACACACACACAAAAACGCTCTCACACACACACACACACACACACACACACACACACCACCAACGATTACCCCAGCAACAACATATGAATTATGTAACATACTGTAGTCTGTCCACTGTGTCAATTCTGAGTTAAGTTTAACCTTACCTTAAACACTACCGAAACACACCCTGCGTTCCAATCCCCCATATCACTTCCATACTATTTAGTACGCCAGACAAGAAATGTAGGATGTCCGAAATACCCCGCGTCTATTGGTAGTATGCGGAAAAAAAAAAAAAAAACCTGGATGCCCTATCATTTCCAATTGCATTAGTATGCTTTTGTACGTAGTAAAGTAAAAAGAAAAAGTTTGTGATTTGGAACGCAGGGTTAAAGCACATTCACCTTTTGAGCAGGGTCGTGAGTTAATCATTTTATTGAAATTCTATTGGAGAAATCAGAAAATAATAGATTTTTGTGAAATATTTACGGAATTTAATGACAATCATACAATCTCTACCGCAAAATAATACTGCGCTAATATTAAAGTATTGATTTGGGTCTTTTTAAACGGTTGAAAAGTAGTGAAAATATTACAGAGGAAAGTCAACTTAAAGTCATGTATTGTGGGCTAATTTGGACATTTTGCCCTCGGAGAACTAATGTTACCCTTTAAAGAAAAAACGTTTTTAAACAACAGTTAACATTATTTTATGTAATAAATTATTTCCTAAAAACAAGACATTGTAAATTCGTGATGATGCCCAATAAGAAAAAAGTTTGTTATTTTACACCATGTGGCCAGTGAACCAGAGGCTTGCTATTTCAATTTAAATAGCTAAATAAAGTCAAAATCAAAATCAAAAATTTTAAATAAATAAATAAATTTGTCCTCGAACCATTTGACCTATACTCAGATATATAAGCACTACCATTGTGTTATGTTTAGATTATTGTCTGTGAACTCATGATCTCGATTGTGGTAACCGAATTCAGAGGTAGAAATGTTGATTTTAAATGGTTTTTTCCGAGGAGTAAATACTATAACTGTAAGACGTGTGTAAAGTCTTTATTGTCGGCCAGCTGCGCAATATTTATTTTCATGTTGAAGAGGGGAAAAGAAAACGGTTTTGTTACATGCTTTGAAATGTGTATGAAAAAAAAAATAGCCAAAGAGAGTTATTTTACATAAACTGGAGATATATATATATATATATTTTTTTTAAATAATATATCTATATGTAGGCTTTACCTGTAGTTTATATTAGGGCTCCTACAAGGCTTTTTAAACTGCAGCTTGTTTGATATGTTCGTTTGGAATACGTCTAAATATGGTCACAAAATCCGTTACACATATTGATATTAGTTCATATTCATGTGAGTTTCCGGTCGATTTACCGCTGAGTAAATCTTGGTTTTCATTTGTTGTTCTTAATGTTTTTAAGTTTGTAACACTCATGATCACACAACAGCGTTAATACGTCAACGGTTTTCTTGCTTTGTAATAAAAATAAACGTGCAACATGTTTTTTATGTGAATGAATAAAAATCCTTCTGTTACTTTAATATCTTCTTCTTTCGTTATTAAAAGGTGCTCTGAGGAACTTTCAGTTTGTGTTCATTCTAGCGCCCCCCTTTGGACAAAAGCGGTAGTGTTTTTACTACGCCAGCTGTTGTTCCTGGGTGAGCGTATATACCCATGACAAAGCCATTAAGAAAAACTATTAAAAAAAAAATAGCATTCTTTGCACTGATGGTACCGTTTGCTGTTACATGTAATTTATGATCATCAGAGGAAAAATGAGACTGTTTCAGAAATATTTAAAGGTTCACTTGACTAATTTTAGTAATTTTGAAAGTTATGGCAACAAATTCAAAATGTAATCATAATGAAATTATAATGGCCTTAGAGACTGTATCAGGATCTATCTTGACTTTTGGTGGGGTTGTACGAGCCTATAATACATTTTTTTTTTTAAATAACGAAAGCAAATGTTTTATATTCACATATATGTGCAATTGATTAAACTTTCAGTGTAGTTACATTTAGGCCTAATGAAGTACAAAGAACTCTGAATACTCATTTCATCTCATTCCATGTCTCTCTAAAATCTGGCTTTCGGTTTTAATCAACAGTCAATATCTTTTAATACCCAAACACTCAACTTTGACAGACTGAAGTAAACACATGAATATACTATGTTAAGTTTTTTTTTATTTATTTTTTGTTTTTCTGACGTGCTCCCAGCTTCCCTCTCCCCTTGAAGGTCCCACATTATGAATAAAGGCACTTTTTCAAAGTTTTTATAACATAAATATTGGTCCACGGTGTGCCTAGAGACAGCCAAAGTATATACAAAAAGAAACTCTCTCCTTTTCTCACCCTCCCCCTTTCTGAAAACCTCCCAAATATACTCTGTTCAGATTTTTTTTCCATCAAACAGCTAAACAATATAGGGACTTCTTAGACCATATAAAACTGACAGAAAGAAAAGTGCATAATATCATATAGGGCCTTTTGAGAAAAAAAAAAAAAAAAAAAGACAATCCGCCAGTTTGCTCGCCCTCAGTCCGGAGTCAGCCATGCAAACTAGGACACCAAGCACGGGGATAATTGGGCATGTAATTATGAAAAGTCAAAAATGCAAATTGCGGTGTGTGTGTGTGTGTGTGTGTGTGTGTGTGTGTGTGTGTGTGTGTGTGTGTGTGTGTGTGTGTGTGTGTCTCGGTTTGGCTGTGTGTGTGTGTGTGTGTGTCTCGGTTTGGCTGTTTCTGTGTGTGGATACTTAAGTCTATACGGCGGCCGGTCAAGACGTTGTGTGTGTGGTGGGACCCTTGACCTATTTTTCCCCTGCCCTGAAAAGGCGCGTGTCTTGCGTCTTAGGCCCCCGTGGATTAACGCATGGCAGATGAATTGTAATAACCAGGGGATTACACCATGACTCCATATAAAGGGAAAATATTATAATCTACAGGTTCAGGGGCGAATGCTCAGACCAATTTTCTCAGTTTCATTAACACCTGTTTCTCTTGTTATGTCTCGTCTTGTTGACCTCTGACCATTGGCCTCTTTCCTGTGGCTGTGTGTGTGTGTGTGTGTGGGGGGGGGGGGGATGGCCGTGTGTGTGTATGTGTATGGCTGGCTGTGTGTGTGTGTGGGGGGGGGGGATGGCCGTGTGTGTGTGTGTGTCTGTGTCTGTGTGTGTATGTGTATGGCTGGCTGTGTGTGTGTGTGTGTGTGTGGGGGGGGGGGTGGCTGTGTGTGTGTGTCTCTCTGTCTGTGTCTGTGGCTGTGTGTGTGTCTCTGTCTGTCTGTATGTGTATGGCTGGCTGTGTGTGTGTGAGACGGACAGACAGACAGACTCTCTCACTCACACACACACACACACACACACACACACACACACACACACACACACACACAGTAACAAAACACTCCAACAGGCTTTTTCTTTGGTGTTCTTTTCTTTCACTTATTTATTCCCTCTAACTAAGGATCCAGCAATGTCAGTATTCCCCCCATGCATCACATTTAGTCTGTTACAAAATCCAGATTATAAAAGCATTAATGTTTCTCCAGCTAAGCCATTAGAATAAAACAATAACATTTTAAATCCACTAAAAATAAATGGTAAAATATAAAATTCTAAAAAGTATAAATAGAAATTTGGTCCATCGAGTTTGATTACTATAATATTATTTACATTATATTATTATTATTATTATTATTATTATTATTATTATTTTTTTTTTTTGTATGATTATTCCAGGCCCTTATTTTATACTAGCAAACTGTTGTTGCTACCGTGGCGATGGTATGTACAGAAAAGGAGTTAAGTGCAGGAGAAGAGCTCTATAAAAGACAAGCTAAAACAAAATATCTCATTTGATGTAAAAAGTTGACATTTTTTTTCCCTTTTTTTCCCACATTTTGGCTCAGTGCCAATAAATACAAAGGGTCTAGGAAAAGTGTGTTCAGCCTCATTTCCACTGGAGCAGCACAGTTTGGTTCAGTATGGTACACACTAGGTCTGGTTTTGCATTCCCGTTGCCAACAGCACCTAGCCTGGCACCGCCCGCCTACCTACCTACTTCCGCTCAATGTTCATTTCCCTTCAGTAGTCAGTCTGGGTGTGTGGTATATTAGTGGGTTTTCTCCGGCTAGATTTTTGTCAGTCCAATCAGCAAACAGTGGGAGTGGCTCAGAAGCCGGCGCATGACATACGTCACAACCAAACGTCATGCGATTGGTTGGCAGATCCAGAATGGCACTGGGCAGATCCAATAGTTTTCATAGTTTTCCGCTCAACTGAAATGCTCATGTTATATGTTCCATACGCCCGGTCTGACCTTGGTAAAACTGCTTTTAGCCACAGTGCCCCTGACTCCTGGAACAGCCTACAACATCAAATTAAAATATATACACTCATAACTGTTAACCAATTTAAAGTTATTATTTTGAATCAGCCCCACTCCACTTGTAACTGTTTTAATTAGGCTATTGTTCTATTTTATTCAATTGATCTGAATGTTTTAATTGTTGTTGTCTCTTTGTAAGCTTGTTGTGTATTCTCATTGTATATTGTGTATCTGTCTCGACGTCATTGTAAAAGAGGGTAACCTCAAATGATCTTTCGAGAATAAATAAAGGAAAATGAAATGAAAATAAATGAAACTTCAACAGACACCTTCAAGCCTTGAAGTGAGTGAACGTTTTATCAATTGAGCGATTCCAGACCTTCTGTACAAATGAAATTAAGTAGGACCAGGCTAAACAGCACCCTTACTTGGAAAGCCTCTCTCTCTTGCCGAACACACAGCAGTTTATCTCTCGCACAGAAATGACGATTCTGTCGACCATCAAGGGACTGCAGTGTGTAGCTTGAATCTTTTTGGAATGGCTTGATACCCCAATGAAAGGGTGACAAAAACAGGTACGGCACGGTTCGCTTATTGTGGTACCCTTTCCAACTTTTGTCGAGAGTTACCCTGCTATCAGTGTATGAATGTGTGTGTGAATGGTACCGTTTAAATGGGAACATGTCTCCCTTGCAAAAGTGTCTCCGGTCTCAATGGGATTTACCTGTATAAAAAAATATATATATGTTGACAGTGGAAACGCAAATAAAAGCCATACCGAACTGAACCGAACTGCTCAGTGGGAACAAGGCTTCAGTTGAGTGAAACGTCTCGGGACAGCAACAGCGTTAAACACATTGGGACAGTTAGTCTACAACAGCTCGTATCAAAGTTAGAAAGTACAGGGTGAAAAAAACATACAAAAAGGCACACGTTACAAAAACCTCAAGGGGGAGTCCAGTCCAGAAAATCCGGCAAAAAGAATAAACTCTTTTTCGCCCTCAAACTCAAACTACAATAGAAAGATGAATCGACAAGGATTTGTAGCCGAGTGATTCTGGCATCCGGAAAAGGTCTGTTGGTGGTTGTTGAAGAGGACTGACGAAAAATATTGTTGCGTAATTGTAGTTAAAAAGAGTTATTTTTTCAATTTTTTTGGGAGCGGTTGGTTACACTAGAGATTCCATGCTCTCTGCGTTGCTGGCCGTCCCAACCACTATGGTCCCGTTGTTGTCGGACGATTGGAGGGTTTCGTCTTCTTGCGTCCCGATTAGACTCAGCATGGCTCTGTACAGGAACTGGTACTGCTCCTAAAAAAACACAACAATAGGTATAGACAATATTCAGGGTCTTAATTGTATTTTGGTTTTACTTTTTCAGTACTTTAATTGATGGCTCTGTCATTTCTGAGGAAGTCAATAGGAAAGTTTTATCTGGTTTAAACTATGTGCTGTCTAATAAAGTTTTAAAATGCCCAACAAAAACTTATTAAAATTATTTTTTTTATTTGCATCCTTCTTCATTATAGATAGATTGACATTATTGTCCGGCCTAGGTGGACATTTGTCTTTGGCCTCTCCCAATTAACACAAGAACACACAATACACATAGCACAACACGCATAGCACAACACGCCAATAAAACATACAAATACACATCAGAGAAAAACTTACGATCTCACTGAAGACTCCGGGTCTCATGAGGTTGGTCAGTTTGGCGGATTGGAACACGTCGACGGAACCTTCGGCCGCCAGCTGACGAATCAGAGACGATAGAACGCAGAACGTTCCGGCCGTGGCTCCTCCCACACTGCAAAGAAAAGGCATCTAATGAGTGTGTGTGATTTCATTTAAAAATATCCTCAGTTAGAGCGAATATCAGATGTATTTATGTAACTTATGTGAGTGTAGATCTGTCTGTCTGTCTGTCTGTCTGTCCCCTCCGTCCATCTATCTACAGTATCCATCCATCCATCTGTCCATCCATCCATCCATCCATCCCCCTCCATCCATCAACCTTAAACGTTTTAATTCTAATTCCAAAACTATTGACCAATCAGTGACAGCCTTACTCATTGTGGACAACCATTGGCCTGTCATCTATCTATCTATCTATCTATCTATCTATCTATCTATCTATCTATCTATCTATCCATCCATCCATCCATCCATCCATCCATCCATCCATCCATCCATCCATCCATCCATCCATCCATCCATCCATCCATCCATCCATCCATCCATCCATCCATCCATCCATCCATCCATCCATCCATCCATCCATCCATCCCTCCCTCCCAATCAGAGAGGGTCTTACTCATCGTGGACCACCATTGGGCCGTCCTTGGCAGCGTTCTCCTCCTTCACCAGCCTGAGCAGTTCGAAGCTGCTGCTGACGGGACTGTCCGGGTTCGGCCAGCGCGGAGCCGCGTAGTGTTTCACCTCCAGGACAAAGTCATCCTGTTCAGAGAGAGAGGAAAAAACAAAACGAACAATGAGGCTGTGTTCGAAAAGCCCTACTAACGTCCTACTCATACTAAAAGCCCTACTAACGTCCTACTCGTACTAAAAGCCCTACTAACGTCCTACTCATAATAAAAGCCCTATTAACGTCCTACTCGTACTAAAAGCCCTACTAACGTCCTACTCATAATAAAAGCCCTACTAACGTCCTACTCATACTAAAAGCCCTATTAACGTCCTACTCGTACTAAAAGCCCTACTAACGTCCTACTCATAATAAAAGCCCTATTAACGTCCTACTCGTACTAAAAGCCCTACTAACGTCCTACTCATAATAAAAGCCCTACTAACGTCCTACTCATAATAAAAGCCCTATTAACGTCCTACTCATAATAAAAGCCCTACTAATGTCCTACTCGTACTAAAAGCCCTACTAACGTCCTACTCGTACTAAAAGCCCTACTAACGTCCTACTCGTACTAAAAGCCCTACTAACGTCCTACTTGTACTAAAAGCCCAACTAACGTCCTACTCGTACTAAAAGCCCTACTAACGTCCTACTCGTACTAAAAGCCCTACTAACGTCCTACTCGTACTAAAAGCCCTACTAACGTCCTACTCGTACTAAAAGCCCTACTAACGTCCTACTCGTACTAAAAGCCCTACTAACGTCCTCCTTCCTACATACTCAACATGTATATACTACATACTAAAAGCCCAACTAACGTCCTACTCATACTCATTTTGACGGCAATTTGAGTATGTTTTTTTTTTGTGTATGCGAGTTTGTGTAGACGAGAAATGCCCGGATGAGTACTTACTTCCGGGGAAGAGTTTGTGTATGGATCGATTAGATACTTTTCTTACTCAACCGCCCTCCACAATGCATTGCATCTTTTCAAATGACACGGAAGTTTATTTTTAAATTCTTTATTGCGTCTGTATACTTCAGTGTAAACGGTCCACCGAACCTTGCATACACAATCGGTTGTTAAGAAGGCAATACATATACATGCTTTGGTAATGGAATTCGGCCTATTTCCTAGGTCTCAAGGTAGTGCTTATACTTCATTTGCACTAAAACTAGCAACATAAATAAATAGCACAAACCGACACTTTGAATGAATAGAATGATTTTTCTCTACGAAGTGAAGCTGTCTTAGAATGTTTCAGTTGTGTTGTCTCTTCATCAGCTTGTTGTGTATTTCATGTGTTTGCATTGTTGATTGTGTTTGTATTGTTGTTTTTTGCTTTGCGTTTGTTTGAGTCGACATCATTGAAAATGAGGGTCACGCACACACACACACACACACACACACACACACACACACACACACACACACACACACACACACACACACACACACACACACACACACACACACACACACACACACACACACACACACACACACACACACAAATGAAATGTTCTGAGTTCCACCCACCTGTGTTGCTTCCAGTACGTATTCCCGCACCACCAGCATGTCTTCGTTGGACAGACAGATGTGATTCTCGTTCCTCTGAGTGACAGTGAAGGTCTCGTAGCTGATTGGCTGGCCTTTACGGGGCCAAGCCAGGCAAGACTCCGCCTCCTCCTCCCCTGTCTGCCAATCACAGGAAGTCAACAGACCATTACATTGATTGAAATAGCTTCTTCCCATTAACTGTCTTACCTCTGCACTACTATCTTTGTTTATATGTGGATGTCTGGGTGTTATGTCCTTTTTTATTCTAATGTTGTTATTTTACCTTCATGTTTTACCTACTGAATGCAGAGAAAAATTCACCACCACTTTTGTCCAAAGAGGTTGCAAGAATGAACACAAACTGAAAGTTCCTCAGAGCACCTTTAACTCTACATATCATGAGTTAAACGTAAACAGGGTTTGCACAAATACAACCAGAGATTTCGATTAAGAAAAACCATAATGTTCCTCACCCTGTCTGCCTGCGGCTCGGGCAGGGACACGATGACGGGCGCGTTGTGGTCCCAGATCATCCTCCAGAAGTCCTTCACCGTGCCAGGCAAAGGATTCTGGGTAATTATGAACTCGCTGCTCTGCCTGTAGCCCTGCAATAACACAAGCATTTCTTAGTATCAACTACAGTATGTCTTTGTGTGTTTTTTTTAATATATTGCTTCCGAATGTAGACTGGGACTTGTCTAAATGTAAATGTTACGTTGTGTCTATAACTGTCTCCTTGAAAAATATATTTTGATCTCAATAAGATAACTGGTTAGATGGATGGATGGATAGATAGATAGATAGATAGATAGATAGATAGATAGATAGATAGATAGATAGATAGATAGATAGATAGATAGATGGATGGATGGATGGATGGATGGATGGATGGATAGATAGATAGATAGATATAACAGAATGTATTTTGTTCTTACTGTGATGTATGAAGCATTAATATAGTCTGACGTTTCCCCCGCCGTCGTGGACAGACGAACCCGCGACCGCTCAACTGCAGATACAGACAGAAGATCTTATTTTTTTTATTTACTTTATTGTCGCATCATATATTAATCTGGGTGATTCTTTACACTAACAACATCCTACACTTTTTATTTGATGCAAAAAATAAAATAAAATAAAATAAAATAAAATAAAATAAAATAAAATAAAATAAAATAAAATAAAATAAAATAAAATAAAATAAAATAAAATAAAATAAAATAAAATAAAATAAAATAAAATAATTAATATATTTATATATATGTACACCCACATACATATGTATATGCTTGTAAGATCTTATCTTTAGTTTCATTTACCTAGCTGAAGAGGAGAATGAAACCACTAACATTAGGCGTTAGTGTGCGGACAGGCTCTGACAGACAGACAGGAAGACAGACAGGCAGACAGACAGGCAGGCAGGCAGACAGACAGACAGACAGATATGTGTTTCTCACCGGGGATGACGGAGCAGTTTCTGTTCTTGCTGCGGTTTTCTTCCTGCAGCGCGGTGGAAAAGTCACACGGCTTCGGCCCCGACAGACACACCAGCTGAAGACACACATCCATACACTCTGTCAGTTAAGTTGAGGACCTACTTCACCGGTGGAAATATGAAGGTGTATTGAACTCTGAGATCCTATGTAGTATAAATATGCAAACATTTTTAAAAATTGGTTCATCCTAGCCTGAGAAAAGGCAGAAAGAGTGTTTTATGGTCTCACTGTCTAACCCTACATTTTACTAGTGTGACATCACATTAAATTTATTACTCAATTTCCACAAGGCACATTTGAAATAAATACGTCTTCCATAGCAGAGTAGAGTATCAGGTTGGGTCACAAACATTTCTGAGCTTATTGTGTTTGCTGAGCCGCTCACCTTGAACTGTCTCTCGAGGCGCGTCCTGCCGGCGTGTCCCGGGATCAACAGCTCGTCCACGTACCTGTGCAGCTGAGACGCGGCCGTCTCCGTCTCTCCAGACAAAATGGCTTCCACCAAGGCATCGTGGATGAAGACATACTGTTCCTGAAGAGAGATACAATGTGCTATGGTTAGACTTTGTTGGTTAAGAAGTCATAAAAAGTTCCAATGATTGATAGAGATACAGCTCTGGAAAGAATTAAGAGACCACTCCAAATGTTCAGTGTCTCTCGTTTTACTATTTATAGGCATATGTTTGAGTAGAATGAACATTTTGGTTTTATAATATAAACTACTGACAACATTTCTACCACATTCACAATACATTCTTTGTCCTTATGAGCATTTTCAATAAGTTATGTAGAGATGAAGATTTAAGAAAAATCCAGACTGGTCCATATATTTTTTCTGGGGCTGTATAGTTTGTTGTTAATCTTCCCATTAAATCAAGATGTTAATTAATTATATAGGGCGTAGCTTCTGTCGCCCCCATGAGGAATTCTGAGTAATAACAACAACACTACTGTATGTGCATCTACATGAGGTAAAGCCTTCAGTGATGGCACATGGATTTTATAACCTTCTGCTGTACATCCAGGTTTTTTCTTATAGCAGTAGAATCAACAACTGAAACATTTCTTGGGCTCTTCTTGGGAGCTCCTGCACCAGTGTCAGGCGGGGGTAATGGTAAATGTATCATTGTGTCTTCTGGAGACCTGTACAGTGGGAATGTGTGCGGACAGACAGACAGACAGACAGACAGACAGACAGACAGACACACACACACACACACACACACACACACACACAGACTCTGACCTCAGTTTGCACCAGGTAGTTCCTCTGTGTGCGGATGTGTTTGAGGAACCCTGTGATGTTGACTGTTCCTTCCTCTCTCATCTGTTTCATCATACTGTCCAGGACGATGTAGGTGCCCGTCCGCCCCACGCCCGCACTGCACCGGACAAGGGAAATATTGTTTTAAATATGTTTATTGTAGTTTTCAGTTTTGAGAACAGACAAGTGCATACAAACACACAGAACATACAGAACAAAGCACATCTAAATGAGCAGCCGCAGTCCATGGTCAAAACATAGATATTAAATAAAAAGATCAGAAGACTTTTGCGAAAACACAAGTAAATGTCAGAGTACAATAAAAAATTAAAATACACACATCCATAGATTTGCACAGAAGACAAGGGAAATATTAACAACAACAAGAATGAGTCCTGGGTTAACATGACAATAAGGATCAAACAGGTGCGCCAAGATCGTGTATCGGCATGTGGCATGTGGCATGTGGCATGTGGCATGTGCCACAGCGACCACTGACATGCTATACCCACCAAAGGATTTGATTTTCGGATGAAGATGAATCATTTTTGAGCGGGGGTGCTTTTCACAGCAAGCCAGTCCATTTTTGGGCGCGAGTGGGTGCTTTTCAAAATTGATTTCTCTTCATCCGAGAATCAACTACTTTGGTGGGTATATTTGCATGCCTGATGTTAATAAGGGCGACCGTGGCTCAGGTGGTTAAGCTGGTTGGCCAATGATCCTAGGGTTGGCGGTTCGATCCCAGCCCGGCCACTTGTGTCATGGTCGTTGTGTCCCTGGGCAAGACACTTCACCCACCTTGCCTCGTGTGAATGTGTATGACTGCTGTATGTTTGAGGTGGTGGTCGGAGGGGCCGATGGCGCTGAATGGCAGCCTCGCTTCTGTCAGTCTGCCCCAGGGCAGCTGTGGCTACTATGGTAGTTTACCACCACCGGTATGACTGTGTGTGTGAATGAATGGAACCTGGAACCCTGTAAGCGCTTTGAGTCACATAGAAATAAAGCGCTATATAAATCCAATCCATTATTATTATTATTAAAGTGGAGTAAGTTTCATGAGCGTCAGACTTTCCTTGTGGGAGATAGCAACCCTAGCCCAACCCTAACCCTACAGACCATGAGTGGAATTCAATGTAAATCGCCAAAAAATTCTCATCTTTTTTACTTAAAGTTAGAATATTTGAATAAGCCAGTGGCATGTACATAAACATAAGTCTAGACAGTGAAAGTCTTGGGTTAGTTTCTGACCTGCAGTGTACCACCACCAGCCCGCTCTGGTCGGCTCTGGCCCGGGACGATCTCCGTATGAAGCTGAGCAGAGGCAGAGAGAAGTCGGGCACGCCCATGTCCGGCCACTGGGTGTAGTGGAAGTGACTCACCGTCCGCTCAACACTACGGCCTTTCTGAGAGCCCTGCACGGGGACAGACACACACACACACACACACACACACACACACACACACACACACACACACACACACACACACAGAGCAAGGTCAAGATTATTTATGTATAACACATTTAAAACAACCATAACTTGACTAATGTGCTTAACAAAAGTGGAGTCAGCGATTCTGGAGAAGTCAAAATCAGTGAATATCTCCTCACGATCAGCTACTAGTCTGTAGTGTGTGTGCAGACAAATCTGGTGTTAATACACAGCCTAGGCTCTGTAAACGGGCATGTAGACAAAGCGTATGTAAACAAATGGGAACAGTGCCTAAACATTAGAAACAACCAAGGTGTAATGATAATATTATGATGAGAGTAACTCTGCAAAGTACATCATTTTTATGAACAGCTGTTGAATGAAGTATAGTTAAAGGTGCTACGAGGAACTTTCAAATAGTTCTGAATTTCAGTAAAAATTTTCCTCTGATGATCATAAATAACATGTAACAGCAAACGAGACCATCAGTGCAAAGAATGCTATTTTTATATAGTTTTTCTTGATCCCTTTGTCATGGGTATACGCTCACCCAGGAACAACAGCTGGCGTAGTAAAAAAACACTACCGCTTTTGTCCAAAGGAGGCGCTAGAATGAACACAGAAAGTTCCTCGGAGCACCTTTAAGGACAGCTTTGGTTTGCAGTACAGTAAACATTAGCTGCATGTCTGACCTTTTTAGCCTGTGTGTTCCTAACAGTGAAGGTCCTGTGTGTGTAGTAGGCCAACACCTCAGTGCTCTTCACCGTCACCAGGAAACTGCCAAACTCCTCCTGAGCCTCCGTGGGCCAGTACTGGTCACATTTCCTCTGGAAGGAGACAAGACATTCAGCAAAGATATATTTATGAGATTTAAAAAAAAAAAAAAAACAAAATTTAATTATTTTTTCTTTTCTTAAATAAAACACAGCCTAAAATTACGACTTGACTCTCTTCTCGATTACATTTTTTCCTCAACGTCGTGGCCCTAATTATTATTTTTTTTAACCTTTATTTATACAGGTGAATCCCATTGAGTCCAAAGACTCTTTTTCAAGGGAGACCTGTTCCCATTTACACGTTACCATTCACACACTCATTCATACACCGATAGCAGGCTAACTATCGACATTCACACTAGGCAAGGTGGGTGAAGTGTCTTGCCCAAGGACACAACAACCATGACACAAGTGGCAGGGCGGGGATCGAACCTCCAACCCTTTGATCATCGGCCAAACAGCTCTACCAACTGAGCCACAGTCGCCCCCATTGTACATTCAATTATAATTATATCAATGAATACAAATAAAACATTTCTTGGATAAACACCCTAAATTATGTTTTTTTAAACTGTAAATGTTATGGCTTTTTTGAAGTTTAGGATAATAGAACTGAAAGTAATTCCATGGGGGACGCTCTAAACACTGCACCAAGTCTAACCTATCTTTGTATATAAAGGTATAACTTTTTTAATTTATCCTCGAGAGACCAATGGAGGGGTGTGACCCTCATTTACAATGACGTCGAGTTCAAAACAAATTCAAAGGAAAAACAACAATACATACAAAATATTCAATGCAAATACATCAAATATACAACAACAGGTGAAGAGAAAAAACAATTGAAACATTTACACAGTGGTGAAGAGTGGCAGCAATTAAAATGAAATGGGTGGCATAAGAATATGTTAGACGTAATATGCTTGTATAAATGTAAGTTCATAATATAGGTGTTTAGTACTTGTGTAATTTTGTTTCTTATTTTTGTTATATATTGCTTGTTTTGATTATTGTTAAAACAAATAAAAAATAAGTTATTGGAAAAGGTTATCAACCATTGCCATTCGAGAAGATTAAAAAAATTAAAAAAAATAGAATAATAAGATGTCTATACATGTAAGTTAAAACATTGACTCACCCGTCCCTTCTCCACCAGGTTGGTTATCATGACGATGACGCAGACGTTTTGTTCCCAGATCATTCTCCAGAAATCTTCAGTGCTCGACCGCAGAGGACCCTGGGCCGCGATGTACGAACGCTGCTTCTTAAAGCCCTGAGGACACACACACACACACACACACACACACACACACACACACACACACACACACACACACACACACACACACACACACACACACACACACACACACACACTGCATTAGCATCAATAGTATCAATAGTATTATTTTTAAAGCTATAGTGTGTAACTTCTGGAATTTCTGAGTAATTACAACAACGCTGTCGGTGCATCTACATTAGGAAAGCCTTCTGTGATGGCTCGCATGGATAGATAGACAGACAGACAGACAGACAGACAGACAGACAGACAGACAGACAGACAGACAGACAGACAGACAAGACAGACAGACAGACAGTACATGGTGCAACTTTAATTAGTTTTAAAAGCACACTGCACCTTTAAGGCCAGCGCCTGTTCCCATTCAAATCAGTGACGTTCATAGCTTCATAGCTCAACAACCTTCGCTTGGGTGACAGCCACGAGTCGCCTTCAAACTCGTGACAAAAGTGCGAGTTCTCAACAAGCTTTTTTACCAACTTTGTAACCTGTATGAGGCTTTCAACAGAGAGGCCATGACTGTGTGTGTGTGTGTGTGTGTGTGTGTGTGATCATGTGTGTGTGTGCTTGCGTGTGTGTGTGTGTGTGTGTGTGTGTGTGTGTGTGTGATCATGTGTGTGTGTGTGCCTTTTCAAGAATACTGTAAAAGAGATTTGAATGGTGTTATAAGGATAATACATTGCCACCCAGGTCTCTGCTATGACAATCAGTGTATTTAAATGAATAGCTGTACAGTTATGTGACTTTGGCTATGGAGGACTGAGGGGAAAAAAGTGAAGTGGCACTGAGTACAGTTAAATAAATATATTTTTATATAAAAACAGGTTTTTGGTTGTGTGTGTGTGTGTGTGTGTGAGAGAGAGTGAGTGAGAGAGAGAAAGCGAGAGAGTGTGTGTGTGGGTGACTACGCATATAGGCAGATGGAAGGTGAAGATGAAGGCCTCTGGTTTGTATAGAGCTTAGAAATGAGACTGAAAAACATTTTGAAACAGTTTCTCTCTCTTACGTCCACATAGTTTGCGTTAATGTAATCCCTCGTTCGCCCGTCCTTATCTGCCAGTGGAGAGAGACGCACCCGGCTGTGGTCATCTGAGGAACACAAATAACAGATCACTTTATTAGAAAATCATGGGAAAACAGTTTTGTTAGTTAAAGATGGGGTATATGATTTCTGATTGGTCAAATTTAACATGAGCTGTATACTTTGACCAATCAGAGCGAGGCTCCGATTCTCTGTTCTTATTGGCTGTTGGGAGACTGTCCATTCAATTTGTTATGACTTTGTTGATGTAGAGCGTGTCAGGGAGGGACCATAGGGGAGGGACCAAAGAGAACAAGTGGAGCGGTTGAGGTATTTGGATTTGAATCTCTATCCCAACTGCCATTTTCTCCCCAAATCCTCCACCCCAGCTTTAATGTTGTGATGGTCTAAATACAGATTGTTTGATTAGATGGATATGAAAAAAATACTTGTCATTAATAAACTTATACAAAAGCACAAAACATATTGCAGAGCACTGAGATTTGACATTTCCGATGTGTTATTTTCTGTTTTCATAAAGATATGAGTCTTTTAAACCTGCAGTGTGTAGAATTTGGGGTTTTATTTCCTAGCAGATTTTGTAGAAAGTAATTATAATATCCATAAGTACATTTAATTTAGTGCATAATAGCTGAAAAAAATGTTTTGAATTATTATTTTTTCCCTTAGAAACGGTCTCATATATGTCCATATTTCTGTATATTTTGGACCAAGGCCTAGTGCCGCCATCTTGAAAGTGTCATAGTTGGAATGTCATCAGGTGCATTGTTTAAAATTTAGAATTGTTCTTGTCCTTGAAGGCCACTGTAGCTTCTGTTATTATTCTAAAGGGGTGGGGTTACCCAGGGAGCGTTGCATTCTAGAACTTTCTAGAACTTTCTTGATTATGTCATATTACACACTGCACCTTTAAAATCATTATCACGTGCAAAATTAGGCTAAACACAGCAATTTCTTTGCAGGAAAATAAGTAAAGACCAACAACAAAAACCTCATCCACCATTTGATAAAAAAAAAAAAGTTCTAACCGAATCCTAAAATGTCTGTCTGTATATCTGTGCTCATAAGTTACAAATAAAGTCAAAATAACTCACAATAAAACGAGTTACAATAGCCATTAGATTTTTCATGGTGTTAAGAGTGACGTGTACAGCATTAAGAGACCACTCCAAATGTTCAGTGTCTCTCGTTTTTTAATCTTTACAGGCATATGTTTGAGTAGAATGAACATTTTGGTTTTATACTATAAACTACTGACAACATTTCTACCAAATTCCAATACATTTTTTGTCATAAAAGGCATATTCAATGGGTAATGTAGAGATGAAGATTGAAGAGAAATCCAGACTGGTCTCTTGTATATCAGTGTTAGTGACTCACAGGCCAGGATGTTACTGTATCTGTTCTTGGTTTTGTTGTCTGGATGGTTGGAGCTGTCTGTCGTCATCCCCATGTCCACCGTGCACGACTGGACCTCCTGAACACACACACACGCACACACACACACACACGCACAAGCACACACAGACACACACACACACACACACACACACACACACACACACACACACACAGACACGCACGCACGCACGCACACACACACACACACACAGACACGCACACACAGACACGCACACACACACGCACACACACACACACACACACACACACACACGCACACACACACACACACACACACACACACACACACACACACACACACACACACACACACACACACACGTTTAGAGGTCTTGCAACAAAACGTTTGTTTTTTCTATCTACTCCTCATCTACATACAAACAAACATCGAACAACAAAAATCTAAAAACAAACATTTGCTTTACAAGACGAGACGAGGACGACTCGGACATAAGTTAAATGAAACAGGTATTTATGTCCCAAGATTTGGGTGAAATGAGAAATTCTGAAGTTTAAAGGAATCGTTCAACATTTTAAATTTTTTAAAAACAAAATACATCAAAAGCACCCCCTCTCAAAATCGATTTCTCTTCATCCGAGAATCAGATCCTTCGGTGTGTACATTTGCATGACTGATGTTAATAGGTGTAGTAAGTGTCATAATAATAATAATAATTGATAGGTTTTATATAGCGCTTTATTGCCTAGGCACTCAAAGACGCTTTACAGGGTTCCTGGTTCAATTCATGAGCGTCAGACTTTCGTTGTGGGAGATAGCAACCCTAGGAGCCCGTACCATATTGGCTCCGGCCTTCGTTGCAGTGGTCGTGGGTTCAAATCCGACCCGTGGACCTTGACTGCATGTCATCCCCCCCCCCTCTCTCTCTCTCTCTCTGTCTCCCCATTTCAACTCTGTACTATCTAATAAAGCTTGAATATGCCCAAAAAAAAAAATTTAAAAAAAAAAAATGTTGAACTTTTCCTTTAACTTATGAACACTCTTGATAGATCTTACCTCGTAACTCTCTTTCAGAATCTACATAATGTCATGGTGACAGACAGGAAGTGGCGGGCATTCCAGGACGTTTCCGTGACAACACAGTCAAACCATAAGAAGGCGCAAAAACACAGATTACAAGACGACACAGAGGAAGAACAAACTGAACAGTCAAGGGTTGCGTTCCGAATCGCATACTTTCTACTATATAGTATGTAGAAAAAAGATTTAGGATGTCCCGATTCTTGTGGCCAGATTTAGGATGGTTAGAAGTACCCGGATGTCCTACTTCATGCCGCCAGATTGTTAGTGTTGAAAACTGCATCCTATTTAGGCGATTCTGACCCACAATCCAGTGCGCACGTGAAGTGACGTCACATCGACGTCACATCGACGAAGCCTCCATATGAAAACAAACGGGGATGGGACAGATATAATAGCAAGAGGCAAGATCAAGGCGCAATGTTATGATGAAATAAGAGAGTAAAGTATGTCCCAAAAGTATGCCTACTGCATCCTAACTAGATTCTTTTTATCGTCGGATGTAGTATGTAGAATAGAAAAAATAAAGAATATGCGATTCGGAACGCAACCTAGTTCATCCCACAGTCAATACAGCTCGTGCAATCGCCACCGCAAAGGGAGAAATCAACACAACATATAATTCCTCTATAATAGGCTACATGCATAATAATATAAGTATTCTGGGGCGCTCCGGTGGCGTAGTGGATAGAGCGTGCACCATATCGGCTCCGGCCTTCGTTGCAGTGGTCGCGGGTTCAAGTCCGACCCATGAACCTTTACTGCAGGTCATCCCCCCTCTCCCTCTCTCTCTCTCTCTCTGTCTCCCCATTTCAACTCTGTACTGTCTAATAAAGCCTTTCTTTTTCTTTCTTTCTTTCTTTCTTTCTTTCTTTCTTTCTTTCTTTCTTTCTTTCTTTCTTTCTTTCTTTCTTTCTTTCTTTCTTTCTTTCTTTCTTTTTGTCTTGCCTCTGTTAGCTTGTCCTGTCCCAAATGTGTTCATGTAGTTTTGTCCTCCATAAACAATTTTTGTCATGTCTTTCACTGTTTTGTTATGTAATAAATATACAAAATAAATGGGGGGGGGGGGTCTAGGAAGTTCAAATTCATCTCTACCTGTCATACAATCACTGCTCATCCTACGCTTGGTCTATTTAAGTGATTTCTGAATGTTACACATCTGACTATGTTGTAACTGTTTTAGCTGAATTCATTGTTCATTTAGTGTTTCATCTTATTTTATTCTTGCTCTTTTTTTTGTATTTAATAAACTTTATTTAAATTGATATATATTCATTTTTATCCTGTTTTATTTCTGTTTTCTCTGTTCATTATGTTATCCTTGTGACTTTGTTTACTGTGTACGCTCGTGGTCACTGTAAATAAGGGAAACCTCAGTGTTTTTTGTGTCTAAATAAAGGTTATTGATTGATTTTTTTTTTTTGGGGGGGGGCATTTTTATGCTTTATTGATAATGTAGAGACAGAGTTGAAATGGGGCAGAGAGGGGAGTGACATGCAGAGAACGACCGCGGGCTGGAATCGAACCCGGGTCCGCTGCTGGCCGAGGCCCATGGGGGGGGGACGCCCTACAAACTCAGCTAAGGGCGCCCCCTATTGACTGATTGATTGATTGATTTACAGTCATATAGACGTTTCAGAAATATTTAAAAGTTCCTCGTAGCTCCTTTAAACCTGCAGTGTGTAGAATTTTGGGTTTTATTTCCTAGCAGATTTTGTAGAAAGTAATTATAATATCCATAAGTACATTGAATTTAGTGCATAATAGCTGAAAAATATTTTTTTAATAATTTTTTTTCCCCTTAGAAAGGGTCTCATATATGTCCATATTTCTGCATATTTTGGACCAAGGCCTAGTGCCGCCATCTTGAAAGTGTCATTGTTGGAATGTCATCAGGCGCATTGTTTAAAATGTAGAATTGTTCTTGTCCTTGAAGGCCACTGTAGCTTCTGTTATTATTCTAAAGGGTTGGGGTTACCCAGGGAGCGTTGCGTTAGAACTTTGTAGAACTTTCTTGATGATGTCATATTACACACTGCACCTTTAAATTAGAGCATCGATGTGAAATTCATTAAATGTCTCTTTATGATCCCTTCCCTTCCAATTCCTATGTAGTCTTTCTGTCCTGAGTTGATTTTTTCCTTTGGTGGCGTTTTCAGAACAAAAAACAAAAGTGGAGCCATGAGACATGAATGAATGAGTCAATGAAGGCTCCTCACACACACACACACACACACACACACACACACACACACACACACACACACACTGCAACATTCACTAGTGTATAATATTTATTTATTTATTTATTTATTATTCTTTTATTTATTTATTTATTATTCTTTCGGACAATTCCACACAATACACAA